>CACRXK020013527.1:0-13952 GCA_902702795.2 Paramuricea clavata
GCACAATTTTGTTTATTGCCCCTTCCAACGCAGTCTTAACTTTGACAGACGCCATCATTTTTTCATATGCAATACGATTCTCATCTTTGGTGATCATTCGCATCATTCTGTGGAGAGAGCTTGCCATACCTTTACCCGTGTCAAAGTGATGGTTTGCTTCTACTCGCATTGTCGGGAAACTGTATCCATTATTCTGCAAAATGTGGTCTCCAAAATTGTAAGGAAAGACGAATAAATTTACTGTAACATCATGTATGTATGTACCATGAGAACATATATTTTTGATTTGTATTTTTGTCGCCGGAATAAGTTATAAATACCACTTCGTTGTTTTGTTAAATAATAAGTGTTTCTCTGCTTTAACCTTAAAGTTCCGCTGACACGATCAACGGATATCACACTCGAAGACGAACTAGTACATTTAAATGTGGTTTGGCAGTTGGAATCAGGAGATTTGATTCTTCCAAGAGGACCAAGTGACACATCTTTTGTGGCTAAGTAGGTATAAACGATTTTTTTGCCTAAAATAAAGAATATAATCTGGATTAAACAAATTAACATATTTATGAAGAAAACATATAGATTTCGAGGTCAGCGTCCGAACTTATAATAACTAATTTTAGTAATTACGTCAGACTGCTTATAGTGACGCTTACGTAAAGCCTGGTTTTCATATGACGCCGACAGTCGGCGAGTACCATTGTCGGTGATTATACGTATACTCATGAGTCAAATCTTTTGTGTATCTGAACTCATTTTCTCCTTCAATGACTACCGACAATGAGTCGGCGGCTGGTCGGCGTCATATGGAAACCAGGCGCTTAAGCTTGCGAATCATAACTTGTAACTATTTTTAAACAAATAACTCGTTCGGACATCGTTGTTGGTTGTATTTAGTCGTTGTTGGTTACGTTATTTTATGTTAGAATTGCATGCTGTTCGCTAAAGTTGCTGTTAAAACGTTGTTTCAACGAACGGCTGTAAAGCGTTAAAGTGCCCCTAATCCCCCAATATCAAATCTTGACATCGTTTCCAGTATTTCGGGATTTCGTCAAATCCTCCGATTTTTATGGCAGTTTAAAGTTGGTAAAAAGGCACTTTTTGATGGACCACTTTCGCGGCTAAGAGGAGTCTGGAACGAGTATAACTCAGTACTGCCGTCTTCGAACATTCTTTCTTCTTGATTTTCAGAAACATTCGTTTATGCCAGGCAAATATAAATAATTAAAACAAGACGTTCTATATTGCGTTTAGTCGCTTGGTTTATTAAAATAGAGGCCTATTCTGTGATAGTAAAGTCCTGCCAAAATTTGAAAATAGATGCAAGTAATAACTCTTTTTTATAATTAAATCTTATGTGTAAATGGTCTGTAATTCGTTGATTTACGAACTAGTCATTATGACATAAAGAGGAACTTTATAGCCAAATTATAACTTTCCATACCCGTCAATTATGCGGCCTAAAATCTAAATATCAAAGGCCTCACGACGGCTGTCTTCTACGACAGCATGCATGCAAGCAGAAGTAAGCCCAATTTGTTCAGTGAGTTAAAATTTGGTTTCTGCAGTGCCGTCGGAAACAAATTGTTATGGGGGTGGGGGCTACAAAATATCGGACAAATAGAAAAAAATTTCCGTCATGGTATTTCCAAGTTTCGTGTCGACGGGGGCTGGCGGGAGCGGGAGGTTTTTGCAATTGGGGCAAGCATCCAACGAACGGAATAAAAACTGTATACCTGCTACATAAGGTACAAAGATCACTTGATTTGCATGTATTAATTGTTGTATGGAAAACAAGACTATATTTTCAACTGCAGTGCCAGCAGACAGAAAATACTTGCATGGACATTGCCATTGCCATGCATTACTAGTACGGGAAAATATCCAACCGAGGACTTGCTGTATTGACCAGTGGTAGCGAGGTCAATTCAGCAAGACCGAGGTTGGATATTTTTCCGTACTGCCCGAACGGTTGAGATCAGTAAGGTTTTTTCTGATATGGCATTGTACGTTTGTAAAAAATGGGAAAAAAGGTCACGCGAGGGCCAAGTACAAAGTCCGACACATTTGAAAAAAAAAATTGTAAAACTTTTTCTCTTGGTTATGATAATCCTATGATAATCCAGAAACTTTGGCTCCTCTTTACGTCCGACCATAATGTAATTAAATGGAATTCCGGATGGTTCATCATAGAAAAAGGGAACAAGGTTAAAGTTAAGGTGAGACCGATCAGTTTCGTAATATTCCACTATATAAACCTTGAAAGAATTGGCTAAATGAAATCATCGCACACGTTGTCGCTGTTTTGTTAAATTGACATATTGTTGCCAGAACTTTGGAGTGACAACTTTTGTTTGTGTTAAAGCTTTAATCTTAACATATTACAGAGTGTACAATAACATAATTAACATAACACTTGCAGAACTATAGTATTGTTCGATGCTGAATTAATATAAACGAGTATGTTTATGACATTCAGTATATATTTCATAATTTCCAATCTTAAATCCGTCTGACCGTGTAGCTCAGTTGGTAGAGCGTCGATCTAGTAATTCGAAGGTCGCAGGTTCAAGACCCAGCCGCGGCAGACAACATCTTTCTGCTTGCGCTGGGTATGGAAATTATATAATACACACTCATCTTAGTACATTAGATCTTCCGTTTACAGATTATCAACTATGATCAACACTCAACATGTTGTAACCTGTGGTCTTTGTGCTTTTGCAAAAAGAGTTATCTATAAATTTAAGATGCCAGGTGCTTTTGTAGCATCTGTATAAATTATAGAATAATTAATTTAAGAAGTCCCCCAGGTTGTAAAACAGATGATTAGATGTTCAAAGATACACAGTGTAAAGCACGAAAAACAAATGGGAGATACCCACTGCAACAGACTTTCAACAAATATATATGGCCTTGTTCACTTCATTTCTTACTTTCGACACAAGTAATTATAACTACAAACACAATGTATTGTTTAATATTTAAAGACGATATCGAGGGCGCATTCACATTGCCAGTTAAAGAGTTAATATTAACAACATTAAAAACAGGCTAGGGTGTCAAAGGCTAGGTGGATGCTTCTTTGCCTGCAACATAGCATAAAGTGGGACTGCCACATTTATTTTATTAATTGACAACAATTATTTTATTAAAATATTGATTATTTTAACAATTATTTTATTAATAACAATTATTTTATTAAAATACTGATAGATTTCAGCAATGAAATAAAATAATTGTTATTAATAAAATAATTGTCAAAATAATCAATATTTTAATAAAATAATTGTTAGAATCTTGTTTTTAACATGTTAATATTATTAAGTGTATGAAAATATGAAAAGTTGAAATATGTTGTGCTATAGCAGACACTTTATGTAGTGATTATGCATATAGTACATCAGGGTTTTCAGTTTTGTGTGAGGCTCTGGCTAATGGCGATGAAGCTATGGCGGAAGGGAAAAGCCTAACAATCATTCCTGCACATGGATTACATATTTAACATGGATTATATATATATATATATATATATATATATATATATATATATATATATATATATATATATTTCTAAAATTCATGAATAATTCATGAGCTAATTAGCCAATGAATTTCTTAAAATCTCGTCACATGATGACCCCTATATACCGTGATATAGATCGGTGTGTGCTGATTTAAAATTCATATATAGACTACATGTACCTTTATGATAAAGGTACATGTACCTTTATAAAGCATTCTTTAACAAAATGTTTATTAATCTGTTCCTAATAAAAACTCAAATATTCGAGAAATCAATAAATACTTTATCAGTTTCCAAAGTTAAAGGTAATGTTACAATTTTTAAACACGGGATTAACAACCATTTCGTTTTTTATTACACACCACTTTAAACTCTTTAAACCCAACAAACTTGCTTAACTAAAATGCTAAAGACGCTTCATTCATCTCCGCCAGCGATGTAGTTAATGTCTGGTTTGGGCCAATATCATCAGTTTCATGACCTCGGCATCGTCGATCTTCACTTCTTTAACCTTTCTAGCAGCTCTCCAGGAATCAGAAATCGTCAAAGCCCACTTTGTCGCGTATCTTGTACTTGGCGGCATCGATCTTTCGAGCAACGTTTGCTCCTCTTCAGCAGTTCGAGCGCTTGGAAACCGACTCATTAACAAAACAAGTCAAATATGTTCAAATTTCCATTTGAAAACTCCGTTTAATTTTTAACGACTTGTATGACTTGATAATTAATCCAGTATTAATTTGCTTGCTGATCAATGAAGGGAAGAATCGTAAAACAATAGAACTATTGTAGTTAGCATTTCTTATTATTTCATTGGGACCCAAAACAAAAGGTGAATTTTAGAAGTCATTTATAAACCTCGTGATTGGGCTTTATCGGTGCCTAAAGCCGCTCGCCTTCGGCTCGCGTCTATATGCACCGATAAAGCCCTCTCACTCGGTTTATAAATAGTACATATATATATATATATATATATATATATATATATATATATATATATATATATATATATATATATATATATATATATATATATAAACGTAAAAGCTCTGGTGAATTTGGGTTGGGTTGAATGAAAAAGTCTGGCGAAATTCGCCGTTCGCCGGCCTAAACTGAAAACCCTGGTACATGAAATGGACATTAGATGAGTCGAGATGGCCTAGTTAGCCAGGCTTATCTTCAGTGTCTTGCATTGGTTAGCCAAGATCCTGACTCATATAATAACAATTTCTATTCTGGCAAGGCAGGCTAGCCTGGCTCATGTGAACAGGGCCTAAGATGATACATCTTAACATCATGTAGTAGGCATGGGAATATCATACTGGCAGATAATTGACTGAAAGCCTTTCCCATTATTGTGTATTTCTACCATTTAGTATTAGCACTTGTTTCTGACTTTCTGTTTATAGTGTATCTTGAAAAGCCGATGATGTATATATTAGTGTGAAATTGTTTGAAATGTATATAATGAATGATTAGGGACCACCGGTCATTAATAATGGGAGGGGGCCAGTGGCATAACAGAGGAAGAGGGGGCCCTTAGGTATATTTGGTGTGGGGGCCCCTGTTGACTGTTATTGTTTGACTGAGATCTTACATGTATATTTATATTGAATATTTATCAGTAGAATGGAAAATTCTGTGTCTATAACAATGATAATAACAGTCTCCAACATATGTAACAACTTTTAAGAATAACGTTTGTTCTATTTGAGATGGAATACCATCATCAATGGAGGGTTTATTATTTAGCATTATTAATTTTGTATTTTGCCATTGATTCGTAACCTGCATTTTTTTACGTTTTCAGTCTAATTTACTGGGTGATAGGCTGTGGTTGATGGGGGCCCCTAACTGTCGGGGGCTCTTAGTTTTTGAACCAACCCTACCTAGTGAGTGTTACGCAACTTAGGGGGCCTGGGTGAGAAAAGGAGGGGGCAGCTTCAACTATTTTTGCCTGAATTGGGGGTGGCCTCAAAAAATGTGAAAAGGGGCGACCCCAAATTTTTAATACTTGCCTTTATCGTATCCCACAAAATATTTCACCTTTTTTAGTTCCTATAATGGGGTGAATAGGTCTTCGGTTCGTCGGATTTCACAGAAAAAATTGTTCGGATTTCGGATCTGGCAAATATTTTACATGGATTTGCGGATCTTATTAATACAGCGGATTGCGGATTTATCTAATATTTTGGCTCGGACTGTGGATTTAGCTTGCAATTTAGTTTGGATCCTGGATTGTGACTTCATAGTAGAGCTTTCTTGGATTCAAATTTAGACAACACCATTGTTGGATTGCGGATTTTGCTTCAAATTTTGGCGGATCGGCGGATTTGTATACCCCTATTCACCCCCTCCCCCCCTATAATCGTAGTTTCGATAGTTTATTACGTACTTGCATTTCACGATAGGAGTCAGAGTAAATAACAACCATTCTGAATACTGGTCCTCTTATTATTTAGGCTACACAATGTCTTACACCAGTACATGTCCCATTACCTTTTTACACCAACTAAGTAACAAATTAAATGTTGGAGGGGGTCCTAATTTTCTAAATGAAGGTGGGAGCATCTTTATAATAAAGGTCTTGCGATTGGGGTGGCTCTAAAAAATGTTCAATATTTGGTATCTATGACCCACCGCCCCCCTCCTCCCATTATTGAGTGGTCCCTTTTGAAAGGTTTTTATCCAGTAAGATTTACTATATAATTCTAAAGCACATGCATCTTTCGACCTTTATAAAGACATACTATGAGTGTAGTACTGCAGTAAATCGATAAAGTTTTATGTATGCATAATAATAATTTGGATCTTTCATAAATATTCAATATTGCACACACGGTATTCGTATGAATATTTATAACTAGTGTCGAGAAAGACAACCTTTAGTAATATATTTATTGTAAACCGCTCGATAAACATACATTTTGTGAAAAACTAACTTCAACACAGTGTGACCAGGTTTAGTACATTTTATAACCAGATCCGGTTGGATGCCTTTAGACAACCCCACCTGCTTTAAACAACTGCAACATTAAGAACAGGAGGGGGCAGCCAACCAATTTTAAGCAGCTTTAGTAAAAAAATTTGCATATATGGTCACACTGCTTCAACAACGTGCCTAAAACGTTCATCTGAGTCCACTGTCTGACCGCTGGCACTATTGACGAATACTTAATGTAATGAACAACATACTAATATACTCTAAATGTTCCTAATTCACGACATCCTCCGGCGGGCCACGAAGTGTTTCAGTCCAAGCCGAGATCTTTTGCGACGCTTTCTTCGCAGCCTCACGTACCGGTCTTTTTGGAATTTCGGATACAATTTCCTTGGGATCACCAACTTCTCGTTCAACTGGGCTGTCGACTAGTTCTAGCGGGTAGAGCTTTGTAATTGGTCGATTGGTCTTTCCCTTGCTGGTGCGTAGATTTACAGCACGTACCAGACCATCTTTTCCTCGTATCAGGCTTTCGATGACTGCCATTCTCCATCTCGGTTTGTCGCTGTGTATTAAAACCACGTCTCCTACTCGAACTGATTGATCGTTGTTTCCTGTACTCTTATGAAATTCTCGGAGCGAGGTTAGGTATTCTTTTCTCCATCGTGATTCAAAATGCTTCAACCGTAATGCTTGCGATTTTGCTCTTCTTCTGACTTCAGAATCGTCCATGAAATCTGGATCTTCGACCTCGTTGTCGTCTACGTCTGGATAGGGTAATGATGCCAACATAGGTAAGCGGTCGATCGTTGAGTACTGCTTCGATTTCTGTGACTAGCGTTTGAAGGGCGATAAGACTGATTCGTGCTCGACCGAGTACTTTCTTGATGACTGTCTTCGTCATACCGATCAGCCGTTCCCAAAAACCTCCGTACCAAGGTGCTCTCTTAGGTATGAATTCCCACTCGATTCCACGGTCGCTGAACGCTTTCTTCAGTGATGGCAATTGAAATAGCTGCTTGAGTTCATCAGCTGCCGAGAGGTAGGTTGACGCGTTGTCTGATATCATCCGCTTTGGAAGTGACTTCCGGCTAGCGAAGCGACGGAATGCTTGGATGAAGGTTTCTTCTGTTAAGTCGGTGACGATTTCCAGATGTATTGCTCTTGATGTCGCACAGGTGAAAAGACAGATGTATACCTTTGTCTCTGATCCATCAGTCTCATTAACAAACAGTGCGCCAGTGAAATCAACTCCGGTTACCTTGAACGGCACGACTTCATGTAGACGCGACTTCGGCAACGGTGCAGGATCGGGAGCGGAATATGAAGTTCCCACGACCTTACGGCAGTTGACACAACAACGGAGTACTTTCTTCACAGACTGACGGGCTGTTGGTATCCAGAACTTCTGACGTAGTGCGGTAACGGTGGAATTTATACCTGCGTGTAACTGATTTTGGTGGGCGTCTTGAATGACCAATTCTGTAAAGGGATGTTTGGCAGGAAGGAGATAAGGGAATTTGGTCAATTCGCTGAGGGGGCGTTGTGGATCCGCCCACCACAGCGAAGAAGACCACTTGCGTCAAGGAAGAGGCGTAGCTGACGGACAAGTGGTAGGCGATTGTCACGCTTGGTTCGTAGGTTGGCGATTTCTTTACCGTAGGTGAGCGCTTGTATATTCTGAATCCACTGGCATTCTGCTTCTTGCAATTCTTGGGTGGTAAGGGGGCCAGATTGGGGCGGATATCGTTGGGTGTAGATGTTGACAAACCATAGGATATAGGCAGTGCAACGGATGAGCTTGGATAACTTGGTCTCTCTTGATACGTCGATGATATGATGTAGACCAGGTTGGTAGCTTGGTGGGATACGCCCAGCATCGGTATTTGGAAGAGTGATGGTTACAAGTGTCTGCGTTGACATCAAGGTTGATTCTTTAGCGGTCCACGATGGCCACTGACTTTCGGCTGTTAGCCAGGGTGGGCCATGCAACCAGATCGTTGAGGATCGAAGTTGATTTGAAGTGATTCCTCGGGTTAGCAGATCGGCTGGGTTGTCTGATGTGGGACAGTAGTGCCAGGAAGAGGCAGGATAAAGTAGCTTGATCTCTTTCACACGATTCGCTACGAATTGTGGTAGTGACTTCTTACTGGATAACCAATGAAGAACAATTTGACTGTCGGACCACAAATGAATGCTCAAGTTGGGGAATCTTTTCTGCAGGGTGTTTTGAATGAAGTGAGTCAATCTTGCACCGATTAAAGCAGCCATGAGTTCCAGTTGAGGGAGTGTTCGTGTCTTGAGAGGGGCAACACGAGTTTTTGCCATAACAAACGAGGTGTGGTTTTCTCGTTGCAGGAATGCTACTGCACCATACGCAACTGTGCTGGCATCGCAGAACACGTGTAAATGGATGTTGCCTTCTTGTTTCACTGAATCGGAAAAGTATTGTCTTGGCAGGGTTGCACACTCCTTGACCGACTCTTCGATATCTTCAGCGATGCTTGACCATGTTCGCTGGAGGCCTTCATCAACAGGTGTGTCCTAGGGGAGTTTTCTACGCCACAGATCTTGCAATAGAATTCGGGCTCTCACTGTCACAGGTGATAGGAGGCCAAGCGGATCATAAACCTTTGAGGATAGTTGCAGGATCTTGCGTTTCGTTGTTGGTGCGTTTGGGTTGAAACTACCACTGTTCTCTACTAAGGTAAGCTTGTCAGTCGTGGGTTTCCATTGAAGACCAAGAATGTTGACACTCTCGGATTTCTCGTCGGTAGAGTCATCTGCTGCGCGTGCTTGGAGCAATGGACTGTTGCTCGACCAAGAACGTAAGTTAAAGTTTCCTTGACTCATGATAGATCTTGCCTCATCGTAGTAATTGATAGCCTCAGCTTCAGTATCACATCCAGAGATCAGGTTATCAACATAAAGATTCTCCTTCATATCTTGGGTAACAGTGGTGTTGTGGTTGTCTAGATGGTAGTGCAAGGTGGCATTAAGCATGAATGGGGAACTGACAGAACCAAATAGGACAACTTTGAAGCGGTATGTGATGAATGGACTTTCAGGATCACTGGGATTGGATAACCAGAGGAAACGAGTAAAATCTCGATCCTGTTCGTTGAGGCGTACGTGAAGAAAGGCTTTCTCTATATCAGTAGAAAGGGCATAAGGGTGTGTGCGAAAACGTAGAAGGATGGAACACATATCAGTCAATAGTGGAGGTCCAGTCTGCAGGCAATCGTTCAGGCTTGGGGCGTTGGTCGACTGTCGGCAGCTACAATCGTAGACAATTCTTACTGGTGTTGTGGAGGAGTCCTTGACGACAGGGTGGTGTGGTATATAATGCAGGTTTCGACCATTTTGTTGCGGTTGAACTTGCTCGATGAACCCGCGTTTCTCTTGATCTGCGATTATCTCTCCATAGGTGTTGAGGAGATCAGGTGTTTGGGCTAGGCGACGAGCCAACGATCTTGTTCGACGTTCACATACCTTGTAATTTGAGGGAAGGGGAAGATGGTCTTTCTTCCAGGGAAACGCAGCAGTGTAAGCACCTCCTTATCACGTGTTATAGATGTACTTTGATACTCTTGTGCCTGGTTTGCATGCTCATCGTTGAGGGTAGGGGGTGCAATTCCTAGTGACTCGACTGTCCAGAACCGTTGAAGGTCAAACTCTTCTTCATTGTGGCTAATCATCACATTCAGGATTCGAGTTGAGGGCATGAATGGTGTGTTTGAATTAATTGGACCCGAGAGTAGATATCCCAACTTCGATTTTACTGCTACTGGTCCATCACCTCTCACAGTCTCATCTTGCACGATTTGCCAATAGTAGTCGACACCAATGAGAAGGGAGATCTCAAACCTGTCATCAGAAGAGACTGGGTGGGCTAGTTTAAGACCTTTGAGGTATTTCAAATTGGGCACAATAGATGGTAAATGGTTTTGAATTGGTGTGGCTATGTCGGGGACCACTAAGACATCCAAGGATAACGTCTCTTCAGAATCTGTGATGAGGTGGATGGTGACAACGTCGAGTTGTCGTACTGCTGGGGTAGCTGCACCGAAAGCTGATAGATGAATGGTTTCTTTTCTTGTTGGTTCTAAGTGGAGTTTGTTGACCAGATCTTGTTGTATGAAGGATCGCTGTGCACCTTCGTCGAATAGAATGTTCGCTTCTGCCTTGAATTTTGGACTACTTACTGTGGCAATTGCCGTCTTTAACAAACAAGTTGAACCACAACCCAAATTAGTGTTAGTTGAGTTGATGGAGGTTGGGGTGATAGGAGTGACCGTGGCATGAACTGATGGTTCCTTTGACTGGTCAGCGGTTGCACGATTCTGTTTCAGGTCTGCATCATTTGGTTTCGCATTGCTCAGACTTGTGTGATGCTTTCGTTTACAGGCTTGGCAACGGTGCAATGACTTGCATAGTGCTACCCGATGGCGTCCCAGGCAATGAAAGCAGTGATTTTCTTTCTTTACAGTCTCATGACGTTTTGGAGGGTCAGTGATAACTTTGCATGATGTGGGATGATGTTTTCCATTGCAATAGAGGCAGGATACATCCCCTTCGGCACGGGCTGGAGATCGCGGAAATTTGTGGGGAGGAGATGGGCGAAGGAAGTGTGATTGGGTGTGGAATGATGACGTAACAGTAGAGTTTAATTGTTGGTTATCTCTAGCATGCGAATTAACAAACTGTCCGCCTCTAAAATTCTTAGTTCCTTTTGAATGGCACTTCGCAATTGATCAATTGTCCAGTCTAATGTTTCATGCTCTCGCGCTAAATTCTTTCGAAACTCGTTAGGTAATTTTCCCAGTATAATGGGTACTAAAAGATCACCATATGTATCTTGACTTTTGCCAATTGAGGCAAGTCCTCGAATATGCGTTTCTAAAGTGTCATAAAACCCTTGAAAACTGTCCAGTTGCTCGGTTGGGGCCGGGATTTACAATAAGGCTTGCATGTGCGCATTAACAATTTTATGCGGCTGTCCAAATCTTGCCTTGAGGAGGTTAACAGCTTGCTCATAGGTGTTGTTAGTCAGGGGAAATCCTGTTATAGCTTGTAAGGCGTCTCCCCTAAGTTGGGCTTTCAAATAGTTAAAACGTTGTACGCCATTGAGAGAGGAGTTGCTGTGTACGGCACTGTCGAATGAGTCCCAAAAGGACTGCCATTGAAGGGGGTTTCCAGAGAATACTGGAAGACTCAGTTTTGGGAGTCAACAAGTATTTTGCGACAGATGACTAGTGACTGTTAGTTGTGGGCTAGAGGGAACTACGTTGATAGGTGAGGGATTACTTGGACTTTGGGGAGTAAATGGTGACGCATTTGGATTAACTGTTGTTGGTGGGGACATGTGAGGATTATCTTGCATGTGTTCTTGCGAGTTTTCTTGTGATGCGACTTGTTGAGGGTGTTCATACATGGGTTCTTGCGAGGGTTCTTGTGTTGTGTTTTCTTGCAGGGTTTCTTGCGTTGTGTTTTGTGGCGGGTTTGAACTTGCTGTGGCGAGGGGACTTAATTCTTGGGTATGACTTGATAAAGAAGATATTTCAATGTACTTACGTATTTGGCTGATGTTCTCTTCTAAGTCGTAATTTATCTCGTCGGATTCAAATATTTCAGCTTCGAGTTCCTTAGGATCTTTTATTTCTGCGGCAATCTTCGCGTCTAGTTCCCCTATAATGTCCTTTTTCTTCGTTAATTGTTCGAGTGCTGTATTCAAACTCGCTAGCGCTATATTTCTGTCTGTATGCGTCTCAGTGTTTAGAACTTCGTTTGCCTTCTTTAAAACCTTTGTTACGTGTGCTTTGTGTCCCCTTCGTGAGACCTGTAGTCGAGAGATTTCTTCCATGTTCGAATTTAGCTGGTCACGGCACCAAATAATGTCGAGAAAGACAACCTTTAGTAATATATTTATTGTAAACCGCTCGATAAACATACATTTTGTGAAAAACTAACTTCAACAATGTGCCTAAAACGTTCATCTGAGTCCACTGTCCGACCGCTGGCGCTATTGACGAATACTTAATGTAATGAACAATATACTAATCTACTCTAAATGTTCCTAATTCACGACAACTAGACAAATTTACTGACTGAAATTAGTTCACTTACATCTCCGACCACTACTTGTTTTTATTTTGTACTCTTCAAATTAATTCTCAAGCATTTCTGCTTGTGAAGCGCAAACAAGCACCCGGTCACTATCGCTATACTGACCTATACTCTTCGATGTAAGCCATATTGCTTTGGTTTCGCGCGTTTTTTCCAATTTCGCGCACTAATTTATTTGAATTTTAAAGATGGAATACCGCTGACTTGTATGTATTGCTGTTTCAGATTTGTACGTATCTTGTCTATGATCTAGTGCCGACCTTTTAGTCAAGCCCTCTTTTCCCTATAGCAGCTTTAATAGCTCTTTCAATATTTGCCATTGAACAGTGGCGGCGTCAGGCCTCAGAATTTGGGGGGCATTTGAGGGGCAAACTCATATTTTTTTTGGCGGGGGGAGGGCAAGATAGAATTTTTAAAAAGGTACTGCTATTTGCCCATGCCGTTGTCACAGGACTTTCCCCCCCCCCCTCCCCCAGGAGATTCGCCCCCTCTCAAAAGGGGCCGATATTCCTAGGAATACCGCCCCCGGGGGACGAATATCCCAGGAATATCGCCACCCCCAGAGGGGCGAATGCCTCAGGAATATCCCCCCCCCTTTAGGATATTCGCCCCCCATATATGCGATGTGGTTTATTCAAATAATTTCGTGATACTTTCATCTTATTAGTGCCTTAAGGCCCATACAGACCGGACGCTATTTGGCAACGCGACGCGAATTTCCAGTTTTCAATGACATTTAACTTTAATATTTTTCATTGTTTTTCAAATATTCGGGACCACTTAGCAATTTCAGCTATTTGGTCTGCATACCTTGTAAAATTTTTATCCGTTGACAGTTTTATTTGTCAGTTGAAAACTGAAAATTCGCGTCGCGTTGCCGAGTCGCGTCCGGTCTGTGTGGGCCTTTACACGTTTGAGAATTTAACTTTGCAAAACTAAAGCTTTTTTGTCTTTTTTGAAACGTATTATTGGAGTATTGGCAAGTTTTACCATTCAGAGATTTACAAACTAATATTGAAACTGTAAAAGACAGTTTCATTTATACGGCGCATTCACTCAGTTAATGACAACTTATAAGCCATACATTTTCCGATAACGACAAAACGCTTGTGTAGCCTTTAGTCGCTCTCAGTGACTAATAAATTTTTTTGAGCGGGGGGGGCGCAAAATGGGGGGAATAATTTCCCCCCCCCTTGACCCCCTGGCGCCGCCACTGGAGATCTTTTTTTCTTTGATATATGTCTGTAAGAAAACCTCTAACCCAACGAAATATTTCATATGATATGTCTAGACTGTGACGTTTTTGGAGAAGAATACACGGGTCACTGGTCAATTAAGTCAAAAGCTTTAGTATGATATAGC
>CACRXK020013528.1:0-13952 GCA_902702795.2 Paramuricea clavata
TTTGTGCAATGGTAAGAATATTTTCATTCGGTGAAAGATGGAATGTTCCATTCAACTCGGCTGTCGCCTCGTTGAATGGAACATTCCATCTTTCACCGAATGAAAATATTCTTACCATTGCACTCATAAACATTCATTATTTGTATAGTGTAAATCATAGTGTATATAAATGGCCCGGTCAAACGAGAACAAGAGTTGTATGAAAGTTGATGAGAGTTGACTGGATTAGAATGAGAGTTGACGAGAGTTAAGAAGCGAGAGATTGCATGAGAGTTCTCTCAACTCTCATGCCCCAATCAAACGAGAACAAGAGTTGCATGAGAGTTGAGAAGCGAGAGTTTGCATAAGAGTTTTCTCAAATCTCATGCCCTGGTCAAACGAGAACAAGAGTTGCATGAGAGTTGAGAAGCGAGAGTTTTCTCAAATCTCATGCCCCAGTCCAGTCAAACGAGAACAAGAGTTGCACGAGAGTAGGCAAGCGAGAGTTTGCATGAGAGTTTTCTCAACTCTCATGTCCCGGTCAAACGAGAACAAGAGTTGCACGAGAGTTGACTGGATATCGGGTAGCAAAAACTCTTATTCACTGCACCAAAATTTAAACCAGCTCGAAGTTGATGAGAGTTAGAGTTAGTTCAAAGAGAGCCTGTTCGCAGGCTAGTGGAGAGTTGGCGGCCAAATGCAGGCGATCCTCTCATCCACCGAAGCGTAACACCATGAATGATAGATTTACGTGAAGAGTAAAGGGCTAAAGGCAGTAGTGTATTAATGTTACAAAAATCTCAAACCTTCTGGATCTGACCATAAAAGATCGCACATGGGACCATCATGAGGAACTTCTTGTTTACGATCAATAGAACGAATCTGTTTGGAAAATGGACAAAAGCACGTAAATATTTTGGTCCAAACACGGATTGCCGTATTTCTACACACATAGCGTACAACGCAGATAGTGTATCTTGATGGATGATACATATGTTTAGCAATCTCACAGGATTGTCCGATTAAATCTTTTCTTAAAAACCTGGAGATCACGCATGAATTACCTGGTCTAACGTTGTTATAGAAGGTGACAAGCCACCATGAACACAAAATATCTATAAAATACAAGAATAAAATATTCAGTGTGGGTGGATCCACAGAGCAGTAAAACACCATAACATGGCCGGATTTTGAGGGGAGGTGAGCACCTCCCCTGAGATCGTTTTGCACCTCCCCTGAGAATTTTTGCACCTCCCCCGAAAAGTCATGCACCTTCCTCTGGGAAAGATACAAATCAGAGTGAAAATTTGACATTTTTTGGTACCGTTAGGGTCTACACTTCGTAAGAAACAGCGATACCGACTTTCCAGTGTATAAGAAAATGTCCTGGGATTGCCACATTGTAATTTACTTGTTGCTAAAAATTGCAAAAGTGTTTTGCAAGGCGAGATTGTCTTGTACCATACAATCTCTGAAATCTACCAATGCAGTTGAAATATAAAACAATGGTAACTCCGAAAATAAACATTCTAATATTATTTTTTTTTATATTTGACTTACACAAGAAATTTTTATTTTGGGTTTTTCTGCCAGGAAGAGAAATATATTTTCTAGGCCTGATCAGCACTCGGTGTTTACTCTCATTTCTTTGTTTTATCGGAGTTCATCAGATATTTCTGCAAATTACTACATAATCTTATTTTTCCACTACCCACCCTGTTATCAATGATAGCAGATAAACTAAGATAGTCAAATATTTCTGTACAATATCGCCACACTGAGACGGAGCCATATTTCTTTAAACATTCATCATAGAATCCATAAACTTGTGTGATCTGTCTGCTTTCATGATTTCCTCTGATCAGAGTTATTCGATCAGGATAGCGAACCTGTAGTAAGCAAGATAGGTTATCACAATGCTAAAATGCACATATACATTGAATACTGCAGGGATGAATCCCCGTGGTAGGGGGGGGGGGGGAAGGTGTGTTAATTTTGTTGAGCCTTGGTAATGGTTTGGGGTGCGACTCACAGTCTGAAATTTGCAATATCATCAACTTGTGTTCATCAGTATCTTGATATCCACAGGATACTAACATTTGGTTTTGGATACCAAACTATGAATGACTTTGTATCCCAAATGGATATTACAAAATCTCAAACATTAGGATAATGCTAAATGTCTCTGGTGGTCTCCCAATAGCTTTGAAGCTTTGAATACTATGAGCCTTCCTTCTTCAAATTAATCAGCCTTTGATTTCCAACTTGGTGGTCTAATTGTTGACCGTTGAGTCTCCTGTTGTCATTGTAATTAATAACAATTATCAGAGACATGTACAGTATACTTGCTTTGATGGTTCAAGGATGCCAAAATTTATGGTAACCAGTTCTCAGTAAATGGGTTCTCAGATGGGATACTAGAACTTTGAATCTTTGGATAGGATATTTTCCTTTCCAAATAAAAAAAATAGTTCAATGAGCAAATTGCCCAGACCTCACTTTGTGTGTTGAAATACATTTGTACTTGGTAATAACTGGTCTTGTCACCAAAATACCTTTAGTGCTAGTAGTAGAAGAAATGTTTCAACACTGTAGAAACCTCGGTCTACAAAATCTCCCATAAAAAGGTAGTTTGTCTCTGGGACATCTCCTCCAACCTAAATTAAAGTTATAATTGGTAAATATGTTACAACAGGCATGATAAAGAAAAGAAAATAATATTTAGTAAAGTATATGGTACCTTGAAAAGTTCTTTTAAGTCATAAAACTGTCCATGAATGTCACCACAAACCTGGAAACATGCATTAGATAATTAGTAAAGATCAGATAACAATACTTGACAAGCGAAATGAATTGAAAGTAAAACTCAGAAAAATTTTATTCCTACGGTGACTGGGGAATCCACTCTCTGAACATTACTCTCTTCAACAAGAATTTCCCTAGGAGAAAATTTTTTCATGATTTGGGGTGATCAAATCAAGTTATTGTGTAACACACTTCAGCCGGTCAAAAATTAATAAATATAATGTATATTTAATGTGAGTTGAGTTGTTATATTTAAATACCTGGCCTTTCCACATAATTGTTTGACTTCATTTTCAGTAATGAGCTCACATCTCCGAAGCTTTTCTATTTGACTATAAAAATTTAATCTGGTTAATTAACCCTGAATACTCCCCTGAGGCGGGTTGCTCAAGAGTTGCGTTAGCCCTATTAAACCTTCGGTTAAAATGTAACCTGCTGTTTTAGTTTATGTATTTCTGCACGTCTGTTTATTTCAAAATTTCAGAGAAAACTCCTACTGATCCAGACAATATTCCTGAAGAAATATTTTCAAATTTATAACAAGCTATTAGGAAGTTCGATTTGAATATTAGGCTAACCTAGTTTTAAGTTAATCAGATTTTGAACAACTGGCCCCAGATGAATAAAATACTCTGATGTCATATATTAAAAGAGTGAAATAAAAACGTGGGGCACAATTTAATAGGGCACATTGCTACATAATGTGTTAGGAAATTTCTACTTTAATATATTAAACCTTGTACTAGACTTTTTCAATAGCCTTTTTCCCTTACTCACCGATCTAAATCGCTACATGTAGAATCCACCATAATAGAAGTGTATATCTACTATATATCTCGAGATACTACTGTCTTTTAATTCCTAGTAACCCGATTGTTTACAACACGAAATGTTATCATAAAGCACTCAGATAAAATTAATAAAACTTATCCAGTTTCGCCCAGACGCAGATATAAGACAAAATCAATATAATATGATGAATATCTCGGTTCCTAAACATACACCCAGTACGTTTTCGTGATTTTCAGTCGAGAAAAAGTCATAATAAAAACATTTTTGATCATTGATCAATAAAAAACTATCAACTCATTCATCATTTTTTTCCCGCATAATTTTTTATCCTGCTCCCCAGTCCTTGCTCGGGCTGTGACAAAAATAACGACATTTTGTCGGAATAACGACATTTCTGTTGAATTCAAATTTGAATATTCGGAGAAATGTTGTATTTCGTACAAAATATTATAAAAAATATAAAAAAGTTTTGTATTTTGTATATATAGTTTTATTATACTTAATAGTACTTATAATTCCAAACTGTTTCCGATTCTCAAAACCATTTCCGGTCTTTCTAGGTTTTCTACAGGATTTTCCAGGAATTCGTCGGACGTGGAATGAAAATGGACAGGTTAGGGCGTGTTAGCGTCTTTCTTGGTCATTGTGGTCTGTGTTTGCATTGCTGTGGGATATTGGCATATTGCAATATTTATTTGAAAGACCTGCACTATATTTTATATTGAAAGACTCTTTTGCAAAAAATTGGTTACTTTGCGGCAATTTTGAAAATATGTAAGCTGTTCTGACGTTCTGTCGATACACCGGGAGACGTATTGTACAGAAAAGTAGAAGACATGCAATCGTCTTCCGCTTTCCAACACTAAACAATGGCGGAACCTGCTGGTATGTTTGTTTGGTCAGCTTTTTGGACGATTACTTATTAATTAATTTACTGTAAAGTTTAAAGTTCTTAAATTAATACACTTTATAGTACTTGTGTATACATGTATAATACTGTAATGTATTAGCATATATATGTTTTACGCCATAGTATAATTACAATGCATATATTTATAATCTAGCTATTTTACATATTTTTTATTTTTACAAATTTAGACTAAAATATACGAATTTGTATCGCTTTATAAATTCTTGCATATTCAGTTATAAACTTGACTTAAAAACCAGGTTTAGGAATTCAAATAAGGAATTCAAATGCGGGAATGATGGAAATCCGATGATTTCGAAATCAGAAAGTATAGAAGTGTCGGCGAAAGGTTTGAATCTGGGCATTTCAGATTTGTGAAGGAAATTTCGTCGTTTTTGCGACTATATTTCACAGTTTTCGAGATATTCTGATTTCAAATTGCTCTAGACTGCAGACTTTTATAGGAAATCTTGAAATCAGCTCAGAAGCGATTTCGAAATCTCGTACGCCCACTTGGTAAAGATCGGTAAAGCTGGTTGGATTCTCATTTATCGTAAACATCGGCGATGCCAATTTGTCTGTGGTCATTGATGCATAAAATGTTTTGTGCATTTTCTTCTTCGTTGCTCACAGACAATGGATAAAACGGGAATCCTATCATATTCAGGGCCGTCCTCGGGTAATTTTTCACGGGGTTGTATTAAGGTCATTTCAATTTCATTACGATTTACGAACGTTATTTATAGCACAGAATAGATATAGGGATTTATAGTTCAATGGCTTGTACGGCCAGAGCTAAGGGGCGGACCATTAGAAAAGTGATGGGGGGGGGGGGCAAAAGCAAAAAAAAATCGAGCAGGGGAAACAGAAAAAAAATTCGTGCACCAGAAAAGTTTGAAAAAAAAAATTCGTGCAGAGACTTTTCAATAGGGAAAATTAGGTACAGTGTAAGGGTGGCCCCCAAATTTGGAAAATAAAAGAAAAATAATTTCGAACGTTTTTTGATATAAGTAATGGTGTGAGAAAAATTTTCTAAACCTAAAAATTTGCTAGATTAAAAATGCATATTTTTATTTTTTGCACCTAGCAGATATTGGTGCAAAAAAGCGTTTTAATCATGTTTTAAGAAGAATTTGTCAGGAAGAATTTTTTCTGACCCCCTTTTTTATGTCCTGAAAAATTTTTTTCACCCCCCCCCACGCTAAATAAAATTCAAGCAAGGGATTATTAAAAAAAATAATTGACACAAGCAAAACATTTCGAAAAAATAATCGTACAAGTTGGAAATGGACCACCCCCCCCCTCATCACTTTTCTAATGGTCTGTCCCTAATCCACTCAGAAGGAAATTTCCTTCCAAAAGGATATTTTGGCATTTGGAAGGAAAAATAAGAGGAAATGAGATTTGGAAGGAAATCGGAAGGAAATTCGGCCATTTCGAAGGAAAAGGGAAGGAAATTTTACAATTTGAACTTTTTCAGTAATTTCTAGTAATTTATTAATAATGGTTAAATACTTTATTATGAACTTTTGAGTTCAAAAACATGTATAAAAATAATACTTCGGATATTTACACTACCGTCAAGGATGAATGGGGGTAATTTGGGATTTAAAGGCTAATGGGTTGTTCCAGAAAAGATCCACACTCCCCCCACGGAGGAAATTTCTGCTGTCCGGAGGGGGAGGGGCGACAAAATTGTTTCAGATAATAGTAAATGTATTAGGACATCCGGAGGGGGTAGGGTGGTTAACTTCCAATTTCCTCTGTGGGGGTGTTATGGATCTTTTCTGGAATGACCCAATTTCTCACTCAAGCAGCGGATCGGACCAGTGAGATCAGAACAAAACAAAATCTGTGCATGCACCATCAGTAGAAATTTTTGGTTCTGATTGATCCGGCGGCGTTGCTGGCTGGATAATAAAAAATTTTATATTTTTCAACTTTTTTTTTGTCCGGTCTGCGGATTAATTAAACCTGCATGGTTTAAAAAAAAACCCAATCAAAATTCAAAAAAAAAAAAAAAACCAATCAAAAAACCAATCAAAATTCCATATGATCTCACATAAATTAAAATAATTAAATAATGCCTGTATAAAATTTACAAAATGGAGGATAATTTAGGAGCTTTTTTGGAGAATTTTTACAAAATGGAGGATAATTTAGGAAGAATTGGAGAATTTAGAAGAATTGGAGAGTACAACAATTCCTTAAATTAAATTGCTTGGTAACAATACATATGAAATTGCTTAAAAAATATTTATGGTAGCTTATACTCTTCTATCAATAAGTGGTATATGGTATTTACTTTTCTGTTGTCTTTCCTGGAAATTTTCTTATCCAAACTAACGCTCTTTTTGTATTTTTCTTGTTTTCATCTCCTTTGCTGGCGTCGACGTAACCAAATCTGATGAACGACAGGCTTGTCCAGAGCTGCTGTAAGGGGCGAAACTAGCCCCTTAACTTTTAATTTGGGGGTTGTCTGCCAGAATTGCCCTGCCAAAACCAATGATCATTGATGCCCTGCAGCAAATTTTTATTTCTGGCCGCTATTTTTCCCAAAATGTTGGGGGGAGGGGGGGGGGGGAGAAGTTGAAAAAAAAATTTCCGGACATTATTAAACAAAAAGGGTAAAAAAATTTTCCAGGTATAAATCAGTTAAATTAAGGGTCAAAACAAAATTGTCCCTACAAATTCCTATTAAAACATGGGTGAAACCCTTATTTTTGGACCAATATCTGTAAAATTTAGGTCTATAAATTCTATTCAATTCCCTCTGAAAGCCCTATAAGTTACTAATTACCTCTACATTCTATCATCTTTGATTGCCCTGCCAATCCAGATGATTCGTATTTTGGGCGGTGTCACACACCCCCATACCCCCTCAAGTTTCGCCCCTGGCCGCTGCCGTTTTGAAATGAGTGTGAAATAGTAATTTGTGAGACTGGAACGAGCTCCATTTTTTCATTTTCCGATCCGATCATTCCACTTGTCCTTTTAAGGCTATATAGTTTCCACTCAGGGAATTTATCCGTGGATTGGAACAGACAAGAAAATTTTTCTTTGTGTTAAAGTCATTAGTCCCAACCCAGAGCTCGCAAGACAAAGAAAAAATTTCTTGTCCGTTCCAATCCACAGATAATTTTCCTGAGTGGAAACTAGCCTAAATTACTGGAAATTGCTTGCTGGACCGGAAAACCTCCAATCCGGTCCGATCCGCTGCTTATTATCCGGAGTGGAAATTAGCCTTTAAAACGTCTTCAGTGGGTACTGTGGGTGAGTAGAGTACTAATGTACATAAATAATGCAGGATGAATTTTTTCGTGTGTTTTTATAAACTAAAAAAAAAGTCGAAAAAAAGGGAAACTGTAATTTCTAAACCAAAAAAAGTTATTTATAAATTATGATGGCTTAGGGAGTGGTCATTATTTACAGGAAAGGGGGGTTGGTAAATGGGGAAATATATAAGGATTGAAAACTTTTTTGACCCCCCTCCAGACTGTCAAAACAAAATTTTTGTGCCTCTCTTCTCATAAAAGTAGAAACTTTTCTGACCCCCCCCCCTCCCCCAGTGTGGATTGAAAAATTAACAGCAATGAAACAGGTGTGCATTGCAGATGAAGTTGGATATTAGGACAATTTGTTTAATCTAGCTTATGATGTTTTACCCTGGTGAATATCATTCAACCATGATATGTGATTAAAAATATATATTATGTGTTTACTTACTACTTTGCAGTGCAACATTTGTCCTACCATAACCCTAATGCATACAGTGAAATGATCTGAACACAGGGCTTTTTTATGAACTTTGTCCGGAGGGGGGGGGGGCATCTACATAAAGGGACCATACTATACTGAGTGTGGAGAGATGACAGATGGTTGTTGGTGACAAGAAGTTTGGTGTGGTATCGTATGGAATCAATTAATCCATTTGTCTATGTTTTAATAATCTTTTAAAATATTAACTTGCTTGTGTTCAAAGTCTGTTCTGCACAGGTCTACATTCCAATGGTCGGGACCCGGCCATTGGAATTGTTATGAATAATTCATATGAATATTTCTTGAATTGAATCTCTAGTCTGTATTCATTTACAACCATAGTTGTTTTGAACAACTGCTTGCAAATCCAGCACCTTGGAAATATCTCTTTCACTTGAAATTTAGTTTTATTTGTCATTTTTTATTTTGTCTGCCGACTAAAATAGCAGCTTAAGTCCTACCGACTGAAGCTTTGAATAAAATTTATGGGGGTGTCACCCCCCCCCCCCTCCCCTCCTAGCTCCGGGTCTGATCATATACTCAACAGGTCCGAATACCGGTAAAATTTTGCCAGACATTTGCTGGATAGACTGGAACTTTATTACAACCATGAAACCGAGAAATTGTTTTCTTGTTTTTTGGGGGGAATTAAGCATGCAGAAAAAAACTAATGAAATTAACTGCTCTCTGCTGTGGAGTGCCTGATATTTATATGCTTATTGTTTAACTGAAAAAGTGAAAACCGACTTGAAAATTCGCGCTACTCGTTTTTAAATGTGACTTATTTACCAGAGATGACTTATACTGTATTATTCTTTATTAGAATAATATGACTGAACTGGTCAGTTTTTCGTATCTCTGAGGATGGTTCTGAAAAAGAGATGACTTAAATACAGGACTTTTTTGTGATCTTTCTAGTGGTATAGACTATAGTTTATTTTGTTAAATTTTTCAGATATTAACAAACCATTTGGTCAGAAAGAACCCCCGCTAACTGATCATATTGTAAATATATTGGGTCGTTATCCTGATGGAGGCCAAATTTTGAAGGTATAAAATTTAAATCCACCCAACTTTATTATTTTAGTTTGTCTAATATGCCAGACGATTTTATTTATCAAAGTGACAAAGGGAGAATCTTGCACTTTAATGTAATACTAGCTAACTCGACCATTGAAGCTGAAATATTCTTATAATGCAAGTAATTATACTCTTTTTTTTTCTTCAATGTTTATTGTCAAGGGTTGGATGTAAGATGGTAACTAACACATGCAACTTTTTTAACCCGTTAAGCTCCAATCCAAATCCTTTCTTGCTATTATATTACAGTTTTGAAATCACAGGTCATATGTATTATGGTGTCTCATTTTCACTACACTCAATATATTATTTGATCAAAGGAATTAATTCAGAATGCTGATGATGCAGGAGCCAGAGAAGTGAAGTTTCTCTATGATGGTCGATCATTTGGCAAGAAGTATCTCGCTACTGAACACCTGCAGAAGTATCAAGGACCTGCACTCTACGCATTTAACGATGCCATATTTAAACCTGAAGATTGGGATGGAATCCAGAATCTAATGCGAAGTAATAAAAAATCTGACATACTCAAAGTTGGCAGATTTGGCATTGGCTTTAATTCAGTCTACCACATCACAGGTTGGTGAATAACTAGCTCTGTGGGGCCGGAGGCATACATTTTTCACTTTGACTTGGTTGTTTGTGCATTTAGTTTGTTTGTGTGTCAGCATGCAAGGAAACTCAAAACTATCAAAAGATTATGCAGCCTTGTCTCCAATTGTGGTTAAAATGAAAACAGGATGCAAAATTATATAATATAAAACTTTTTTCTTATCATTTATATATGTATTATTTATGCATGATACCATACTTGATTTTGGTTGGTAAAATATGTAGCGTCTGGGGATCTATTCTAAAAGACCACACGAGTCAGAACACGAGTGAACACGAGACAACACGAGTGAATACGAGTGAACACGAGTCAGAACACGAGTGAACACGAGACAACACGAGTGAACACGAGTCAAAAATGACGAACACGAGTGAACACGAGTCAAAAATAGTAGTAGTAGTAGTAGTAGCAGTAGTAGCAGTAGTAGTGGTAGTGGTAGTGGTAGTGGTAGTGGTAGTGGTAGTGGTAGTGGTAGTGGTAGTGGTAGTGGTAGTGGTAGTGGTAGTGCTTTATTTATCCACGCTGACCCCGTCAACCGTAACTGATTTCCACGGGGGGCGTGTGCCAGAAAATTATTTTACATGCAGAATATGATAAGGATAAGCTAAGCTATTACAATAATATATAAATTTAAAAGATATAACAAATGTTTTGAGCTATTTACAGGTAAGTTATATTTACAAAGGTTACCAAGCACTAATGTGAGCAGCGATTTTATTTCGAAAGGAAGAAAGTGACTTGCTTTCCCTAATTTCTTTTGGTATAGAATTCCAAATTTTTCCTCCGTCGTACATAAAACTATTTTTCATGCTATTTGTACGTGGTTTTGGTAAATAAAGACCACTTGAGACATCCCGAAGGTGGTAATTAGTTTTCTCACTCTTAAACGAAAATAGATTTGTGAGTGATTTCGGGCCCATTTTGTTTAATAACTTATACATCATTCTTGCTTTAGTTTTCTTCCTTTCAGGTTGGAGTGGCTCCCAGCCCAAAGTACGTAACGCAATCGTATAATCTACGTCATTGCTTATATTCAGAATAATTCTTGCCGCTCTATTTTGCAGTTTTTGCAGTCGTTTTGATTGAGTTTCGCCAAATACATCCCATACTTCGCAGCAGTAGTCAAAGTACGGACGAACAATAGTGTTATATATCAAAATAAGTGTATCTTGGTCAACAAATGGTTTGATCCGACGAATAGCAGAGATTCCTGCTGTAACTTTTTTGCAAATATTTTCGGTATTACTTTTCCAAGATAAATGCTGGTCAATTGTTACTCCTAGAGTTTTGCATTCATGAACTTGTTTAATGACGAACACGAGTGAACACGAGTCAAAAACTGACGAACACGAGTCAAAAACGCATTCTTAAAGAGGCTCCCTACAGTTTTAAGCCCGTGATGAAGATCTGTACTGTGTAATTGCACGCGGGTTTCTTGGCGGCTCACAGGATGTTGGATTAATAATTATTAATAACAATTATTCGCCGAAGGCGAGGTGATTATCGGTGAATAAAAACCGAGACGAAGTCGAGGTTTTTATTCACGATAATCACCGAGCCTGAGGTGGACAATTGTTTTAGTATAATTTCATAGGTGAATATTTAGAAAAAAATTTAAAAATACACATTTCTTCGTCATTTAATTGACACAACGGCTTCGGCCGCCATTTTGAGAATCACTTAGGTGATTATCGCGTAATAATCACGTACCTCAACAGCAGCCAATCAGCGTGGAGAATTTTGAATAATCACCTATGTAATTATACTAATAATTATTAAAATCATAACGAAAACTTTATTCAATTTTAATAATAATAATAATACTTATAATACTTATAATTATTATAATTATATTATAATTAATTATAATTATATAATATATTAATTATTAATTAATTATATATATATATATATATATATCCGCTCGACTTGCTGACAAAGCATGAAAAGATCTTCACGAACTGTTTGAAGAATTCCATTTGAAAATCACCGCAGAGATCACACACCAATCCGTCAACTTCCTTGATGTCACTTTTAACCTACGCGATGAAAGCTATCAACCCTATCGTAAACCTAATAACGACCCACTTTTCATTGACAGCCGTTCAAATCATCCTCCTGCAATCACGAAGCAACTTCCAACTTCAGTTAACATGCGGATTTCACAGCTATCGTCCAACCAAGAAGCGTTTTCAAAAACCGCTCCCCTGTACGAAGCTGCCCTTCGCCGTAGCAATTACCAAGCGGATTTGAAATATTCCCCCAATAATTCCATAAGACCAGGAAACGATCACGTAACATCATTTGGTTTAATCCACCTTATAGTACGAACGTAAGTAGAAATTTCTACCCAACGTGGGTAGAAATTTCTTAAGTTTGGTTGACAAACATTTTCCCCCATCAAATCCACTACACAAAATATTTAACAGGAACTCGGTGAAGGTTAGCTACAGCTGTATGAACAATTGTAAAAGCGTCATATCCAAACATAACATCGGTATCCTGTCCAACAGTAAGGCAGCTACATCACCAACAACAAACGGCAATGATAACTGTAACTGCAGAAACACCGACAATTGTCCACTCCAAAAGAATTGCCTGATAGAAAGTGTCGTGTACAAAGCGGAAGTCGAGGTTGATAAGGAGAGTACCAAAGAATATATTGGCGTGACTTCGACAACCTTCAAAAAGCGCTTTGCGAATCACAAAACCTCGTTCGAAAACCCAGACAAACGAAATTCCACCAAGCTATCCAAACACATTTGGCAATTAAAGAAAGAGAAACGCAGATTCAACATTAAATAGACAATACTAAAACAAACACCTTCCTATCGCAGCGGCGCAAAAAACTGTGATCTTTGTCTCCAGGAAAAATTGCATATCCTGAAAGGTGATAAGACAAAACTATTGAACAAGCGGTGTGAACTTTTCTCGAAGCGGTGTGAAGAATTGTCGTTAGGGTTTATAAGGGATATGGCGTAGATTTAGACATCTTACATGTAAGTCTTAGTTCATTGTTTCCTGAAATATGAACGTTCGAAATTATGCGGGTATTTAATAGGTCTTTACAAACTTAAAGGTACATGCATGAAAGCGGACGATGCAAGTTAAATTTTTCTTAAATATAGCCTAATTTTTTTATGTTTTTCATGGGTTCAAAACAAAGTTGATTATTTCTCGGTTAGAGCAAGGTAAATATTATTTTTTACTGAATTAGGAAATAATATTGCTTTTTGCAAATACACATCACAGAATCAACGCTACTATTTTGTTACGTTTTGTTCCAAAAATGTTGGATGTCTCTGGGGAGTTGCTCGTTATGTCTTATGGAGTTGTATGGTTTGATTGTGTTTTATTCTCAGTTTATTCTGAACTTGCCAAGATTAAGAAAAAGCAAAAGAGTTTGGGTGTTCTTAACAAGATTTCAAAACGTTGCAAAAGTTAGAAGAGCTTCACAATTCCATTGTGACAGCATGCCCTAATTCAGAACTACGAACGATCCATGACGATCATTCGCGATACAGTGAGTGGCCTCATGAAATAAGGAAACATATTCGTGCTAGCAACATGCACACGCGGATTTCGGACGAATAAATCTTGCTTGTATTTTGTAAGTAATAATACTTTGTTTCATAATAAACAATTTGTCAGGTGTCATCTATTAACTGGTATATAGTGCACTTCGGTATATAGAGCACTATTATTATAATAGTGCATGTTTTAGTCGGGCAAATCTTGATTAATATCAGGATACTCCGTTTTTTGCATATTTCAGACACATCCAGAAATATGCTCCCGAATTTAAACATTAATATCTCCGTTAATTTTTACGTAAACTACAACTGTAATATATCAAAATCTAAGTTAGTCCTTCCTGTATTTGATGCAAGTTATTTCTCCTTAAAAACTTTACTTGTTTAAAAGTTATTACGAATCAAACAGGAGTACTTTTTTTTGGGACACCCGGTATATATATATATATATATATATATATATATATATATATATATATAT
>CACRXK020013529.1:0-13950 GCA_902702795.2 Paramuricea clavata
TTTTTTGTAGGATGTCGACGAGATCGCCGATAAACAGCCGGGTAAAGTGGAGAACTTGGTCAAATACGTCCATTTGCAGGAGGTAGGCACATTTCAAATTATTATTACGCTCAGAAAATATTAACTATTTTACACCAAACCAGTGATAATATATTTAAATAAGTACCAATTATGTTTCTATCAAAAAGATTTAGGGAAAAAGGTAATGTAAGTCCACTGCTGTTTATCTGAAGTTGCAAGCCACAAATTGACGTTTAACTATGATTATTGCATGGTCACTTTCTTGTGAAATATTAGTGTTAGGCACTTCACACTTACCAATGATCACGCCCAAAAGTAACATCTCTGAACCATATAAGCACCTCAGAATAGCCAAAGCTTTTATGGTTTTGTAGATAGCAGTATGGCGAAAGCGTCGTTTTTGGGTGTGGTCAGTTTCGAACGTTTCGTCCCGGATTGGGGTTCGGGCAGCGTTACCATGTTGACCGTCATGTTCAACTTGCCCTAAAACAGTTGAGATTATCTGTCCTAAATGAAATGCATACAAATCATATACAGGTCCTCGACTAGTATACCTAACAGATATAAGCAATAAAAATTTTTGGTTGCCAATGTCCTTTAACGTAAAAGATGCTGGGGTCAATCGGAAAAGGAAACTTTTATTTTGTTGTAGTTTGTATGGCCAAAACAAATAACCAACAAGGGCCTACAAGGCCACAAAACGTCTACAACACCAAAATCGTACGAAATATCAAACTATTATTGAAGAAATAAGATTACAACTCACTCAGGTATTGTATCTTTTACCTTTTAAACTTGTAAGCTGCTTGCAGAATGTCTTCGAGCCCAGACACAGTTCATAATTTTTCCATGCGAATCAATAACATTTGACGTTTTCTTGTAATTTTTGAACTCTTGTTTTCTTTCATACTCATATCAAATTATAAAATAAACTTACATTCCATAGTTGTCTTGATTTTTTACGGATGTAGTAACGTTAAAATCTCAGTAAAGTACTGTTTTTTCGCTTCTGAATAAACACCACCGCTACGTTGTCATATTTTTAGACTTTCCACACACAAAACGGGACAAAAACCGGTCGTTTTTTTACTATAATCGTTTATACGTAGCTTTCGTTGTGAGCACAAAATCTTACAACACACACAAAAATCAAAATAAACAACAAGAAACAAGCCATTAAACTGTGATTAAAATCTACACAATGGCGTCTAAATTTGGCTTCTCAAGCAGCTTTCGCTTGTTTTCCCGCGTTTTTTTTCCCGTTTCCTAGGATACGAGGCCTCGATCACGATTTATGAATAAGGTCTATTGTACACAACTTTTTTTCTATGTTACTTGCAAAGTAGAAACATAATGTAAATCAATTATGTGACTCCGGGGAAACTCTTTGGTTAATACAAAAAGTGTCCCACTTCCGCTTATCTGTAGTTTGTTGTTATTTACTGCAATTTGTTCAGGGCCGTAGCTAGACCGATAATTGGGGGGATATTCATATATTCGTGTTCTGCCCGACGGATTTCCTTTGAAAGCAATTGTTTTTACTGTGTGTGAACATGAATATATGAATATACAAAATCCCCCCCCCCCCAATTATCGCGTCTAACTACGGCCCTGAATTTGTTCTGTTTTTCTGTAGCGATTACTAATTTATCGGCAAATACCGCGATAAAAGCGAGTTTTCTCCATTTTTAAATATGATAATTTGTAGCAAAGGGAAATAATAATTTTTTTGTTATGTTTCATTGCATAAAATGTACGAAATTTAAATTTTATCGCAGTATTTGCCGATAAATCGGCAATCGCTACAGAAAAACAGAACAAATTACAGTAAATCACAACATGCTACAGAAGCGGAAGTGGGACACTTCTTGTATTTTCACTATAACGATAATTTAAATAAATCAATACAAATTCCTTTATACCTTTAGGAGAGCACCAAATGAGCAATGAACGACAAAGTCACAAAAAAGAACGATGCACGTGGGCTGCATCACATGACTTCCGGCTTGTACATGAGATCGATCTGCCACCCAGCCAGTCCAAGATGGCGTCCAATCTGATAATCGAATGGCATACAGACACACGCGGGACATTCTCGTAAAACACACGGGATTGATATGACACGATTAGAATGCGTTCTCCGTCGAACGCAATCAACACGGAAAATGTTTTATATTTGTTAAATGTTTCATAATAATATACTCTGCCTCTGAGTAATGACGTCTGCCCGTTTATACTACGAACAATAAATGCGTACTGTACCAATAAATGCGTACCGTACCAAAAATAAGATGAATAGAATGTATACCTGAAGATTTCTGTTTTGGATTTATTTCTGTTTTTTTGCATCGGGAAATACTGAAAACAACATAACATGCAGATACATTAACATAAGTTATTAATGTAAAAATTATCAACATTTTCTTAACACAAGACTTATAAAAAATGCTTAGACCGCAAGTACCGTGCTAGTGGTAGTATAAAATATTAGAGAACAAGGAATGAGGGAATGTAATATTTGTTTAATTAAACGATCAGCAAATAACGTTTGCATACATTGCATTCATGTTCAACGTTAGGTAATAAGATAATCGGAAACGAATTACCTTATATGGACATTGAAAATTATAGGGACTGCGATTCTATCTACGCTACCTACTTTGAATTTTTAACTAACCTTTGTCCAAATTTTGGATTAGACCTTCGGGCAGTTTCTTTCTTTGGATGTGAGATCCCTTGGGCTGCACTTCACCAACATCTATGCGAACACCGTTACATCCTAGATGAGATGTTCGTATGAGACTTCTTAACGCATTTTCCATCCCTTTATTACTCTTGCCCAGGTATTCCAAAGCATCAGCCACCTCGAACCCAAACACCTCTCCACAACCACAAGCTCGTGGAAAATGTCGGTACAAAGAATTGACATACCTAAATATGTTCAAATTTCAGTCACTTTACTCTCTAGTTACTGTTTAATCTGCTTTAGGTTTTAAAACATCAGCGGTTTATAGTCTCATATAGTCTCGTATGATTCTCGCCCACAGAGCCATTTTCACTCGGTCACTCGTTGAAAATTAAGCTCTGGGTTAGGACGACCAAAGGGAGAGATCTGATTGGCTTCTCAGATAACTGCTATGTCGAACGTTTATAAATATGTTCGTTTATTAATTGATATCTTCACTTCGACACCTCGACTATCACACTGACGAATAAATATAATCTAGTTTATATATGTCAGGAAACCGTATTGTTGAGCCTTCAGTACATAATTACTGAGCCCGCTATATAACTGTTCGTCTAAATCCTTCGTTGTTAGAGAAATTAATGTCATAGGAGTTAACGTTCATACTAATATGTATATATATATATATAATAATGTATAATAACTATTAATAATATAATATAATAATGATAATGTTCTGATATTAACAAACCTCTAATGTTCTGAACTGCTATTTTAAATAAATAAATATTGTTCTATAATGTTAATTAAATTTAATGCTCACACTACATAATCTTGGTATCTTCTATTTGGTTTGGAAACTCTTCCGGATCTTGTTACAACTTGACCTGGTGGTAATATGGGTGTTGGGATTGATGCTGCTTGTTGTGGAACTTCGTAATTTTCGTCGGGAACCGTATTAACTGTAGGGTGGCTTGATACTGGTTGTGGAGAACTCTCAAATGGTGTGCTTCCATCTGGTTCGTCAGGTTCTTCTTTGATATGATAATATAGTTCTGGTACAGCAAGCAAATGTCTTCGATTTCTTCTATACTCTTTTCCATTTGATTCGACTATGTACGACCGTGGTTCCTTTGCTACTTGCTTAACTACGCCAATCCTATCATATCCTTTCGCCGTTTGCATTCTAACAATTTGATTCGCTTTCAAAGTTCCAAGTGTCTTTGCACTTTTGTCTTAATAGGTCTTCTGTTGCTTTCGTTTCCTACGTATCCTTTGTGACACTTGTTTGCATGGAATGACGTTTGGTTTAAGAAGCTTATTTGACATCGGAGGAACTGTTCGAGTTCTTCTCGACATAAGGCGCTGTGCAGGTGAACCAAGACTATCATCCCTAGGCGTGTTTCTTAGGTTTAACAACCCAAGTATAAGATCAGATCCATCCCTCTTAGATTTTTCTAATAGCTTCTTGGCTTGTTTAACTGCATTCTCTGCAAGACCATTCGATTGAGGATATGTTGGGCTACTGGTCACTTGCTTAAAACTCCAATCTTTCGCAAATAACTTGAATTCTTCACTCACAAACTGGGTGCCATTGTCAGTCATCAACAATTCTGGAACACCATGAACCGCAAAATGGCGTTTCATTTTCATTATTACGGTCTTAGACAACATGTTCCGTAGGGTGTCAATTTCAAACCATCCGGAGTACGCATCGACAATTACTAGATATTTCAAATCATTCCATTCAAAAATGTCTGCGCTTACTTGTGTCCATGGCAACTTCGGTGTTGGATGATTTTCCTTGGGATCTTTGGTTTGGTGTGATTTGGTTCCATTCAAAAATGTCCGCGCTTACTTGTGTCCATGGCAACTTCGGTGTTGGATGACTTTTCATGGGCTCTTTGGTTTGGTGTGGGTTGGTACTATTGCACGGTTTGCACGAAGATATTACATACTCGATATCTTTCGTCATCGTTGGCCAATATACCACATCTCTTGCTCTTCTCTTTGTTGCCTCTACTCCAGGGTGTCCTCTATGTAACTGTTCGATATACACACGACGCAGACTTTCTGGGACGACCACTCTTTGGCTCTTTAGAATTACACCGTTATCGATCACCAACTCATCTCTTACTGAAAAATATTCCGCTAGTTCACGCGGTACTTCTCGGTACTTCGCAGGCCAACCGCTTCGAATGACTTGAACTAATTTCTGCATGGTCGGGTCTGTAGAGGTAATTTACCTTAACTCTTCCATTCTTGTAGGTGATATGGATTCAACCGACATAACTTCAAACTCGTCGTGGTTCTCTTGATTGGGTTTCTCATTAATATAGGCACGTGATAGGGTATCTGCCACGAATAGATCACTTCCTCTCTTATAGAAAAATTCCAGGTCATATCGCTGAAGTTGCAGAAGCCTTTGTTGGAGTCGTGCTGGAGCTACGTGTAGAGGTTTCTTCACGATCGTGATGAGGGGTTTATGATCAGTTTCTAACACAACTTTGTTGCCATACGTGAAATCATAAAACTTTGTGCAGGCGAAAACTGTAGCCAACAACTCCTTCTCGATTTGTGCGTATCTACTTTCCGTTTCGGTGATCACACGAGAAGCATACGCCACTGGAGAACAGTCTTGAAGACAGACTGCTCCTAAATCACTCTTGGAAGCATCGACGGATAAGACAATTTGTCTCGCAGTATTGAAGAACTTTAGCACTGGAGGGTTGCTGATTTCTTTCTTGAACTTCTCGAAAGCCACTTGATATTGTACATCCCAAGACCACTTTGTGTCTTTGTTCAGCAACTGGTGGAGTAGAGCCGTCTTTTCACTCAAATCATCGATGAATTTATGCAGGTAATTCACCATTCCAAGAAATCTTTGTAAAGCCTTTGGACCATCAGGAGCTGGCATTTCTTTGATTGCTTTTATCTTGTCTTCATCTGGCTTGAGACCATCTTTGGTGAACTGGTGCCCAACGTATGAAACACTTTCGAGTCGGAACTTGCACTTCTTTGTACTTAGCTTGAGGTCAACTTCCTTTGCTCTCTGCAATACTTTCTCGAGATTATAATCCTGCTCAGTAATGTCACGTCCCCAAACTAGTATGTCGTCAACAATGATCTCACAAGGGTAGCCGGTGGACAACTGTTCCATTGTTCTTTGAAATACTTCTGATGCTGTATTTATACCAAACGGCATTCGCAGATATCGAAATCTTCCAAATGGTGTACCAAACGTGGTCAGCATCGACAACTTCTCGTCTAGCGTAATCTGCCAAAATCCAGATTTTGCATCTAAGGTAGAAAACACTGAGGTACCTGGCATACGAGCAGCAACACTTTCGACTGTTCTCATTGGATAATGAGATCTCTTCAAAGCTAGATTCAGGTTTCGTGGATCTAGACAAATGCATGTTTCGCCATTTTTCTTTCGTGTAGCTACCATCTGCGATACCCACTCAGTTGGCTCCGAGACTGGGGCGATTACCTTCTTCTCCACCATGTGGTCTAGCTCTTTTTTCCCATTTTTTTCCCATTGCGATTGGTATTTTGCGTGGTGGGTTTATTACGGGTGTTACGTTGCTGTCAACTTCCATGGAGTAAACGACCGGTAATTCCCCAAGGTTGTCATCGAAAAGATCTTTGTGCTTCTCCATAACCTTGCTTGAACTTCGTGAATGCGTTCGTTTAGCTTAATAAGATTCGTTTCCAATGAATCCTCTAAACCAAAAAGTGATGCGACAGGCTTATCCACGATCTGAAATTCTAACCTATGTATTGTTGAATTAATATGACAATTCATCTCTACAGTACCCAGAGTTGAAAATGTATAGCCCCCATAAGCTACCAACTCTACTGACTTTGATTTATTAATAATTTCACCGTCTCTGATCCTTTTAAATAAACTAAGTGCCATCACATTGCATCTTGCCCCCGTATCAATTTTTAGTTCCGCATTATGACCATTGATTTTAGTTGTACAATAAATTTCCTTGTTATTGTGCGCCACCTGTGGACCTTCGATTGTCTCAATAATGTATAATTCTTTATCACTTCCTTCGGGGGAATACTTAGGTGTGCTAATATTTCATCAACGCGAGGCTTTCTATGCGACCCGGACGCTTTTGAAATTTTCATAGGACCTTTTTGGTAAAATTTTGCAGAATAACACACTTTTTTGAAATGGTTTGACTTCCCGCAACCATGATACTGTTTTCCAAATGCAGGACATGCTTGTTTATCTGCTCTATGCTCGCCCCCGCAACTTTTGCAACTTAGTATGGTTGATTGCTTTCTTAATGGCTTTTTGGGTTTAATGTAATTTACATCTTGTTTGTCTGACTCGCGTTTTGAAAGTTGTTTACCGTAATCTTCTGATAATTCGTTTAACTGACAAATTTGAACCGCTTTGTCTAGTGTGAGTGCTCTTTCTTTTAGTAACTGCTTTCGAACCCTGTCCGATATAATACCACACACTATTTTGTCACGAATAAATTCATCTTTCATTGTGCCGTATTCACATGTATCGGCTAATATACGGAGATCAGAAACATAAGATTGAATAGACTCACCGTCTCTCTGGTTTCTTACGTTAAACTTGTGTCTTTCCATGATTACATTCCCCTGCGGATTGCAGATTTCTTTAAATTTTCGTTTGAGGACTTCAATGCTTTCTTTCGTCTCTGCCGGTGTGATTATTTCATTTGCTTCATTGCGTACAGCCGGTGAATACACGAACGACCTTTCCTTTTCAATCGCTTCTCTCCCAGCAATATTAAGCATGATGTACGCCTTCGTCTTTTCCGTTTTGTCATGATGAGCTGCTGCCAAGAATATATCCAATTCTAGCTCAAACCGACGCCAATTTTCTGCCACGTTTCCCTCGAAGCTCAATGGTTCGGGTTTTCTAAACGAGTCTGCCATTTCGTCGCGTTTCTAGCTATAAGTTCTTTTCGGAGATAGATATCAATGTTAAAGCGGGTTTTCTAAACGAGTCTGCCATTTCGTCGCGTTTCTAGCTATAAACTCTTTTCGGAGATAGATATCAATGTTAAAGTATTTAAGTATTTAGGTGGAAAATCCCACACCTGACACCATGTCGAACGTTTATAAATATGTTCGTTTATTAATTGATATCTTCACTTCGACACCTCGACTATCACACTGATGAATAAATATAATCTAGTTTATATATGTCAGGAAACCGTATTGTTGAGCCTTCAGTACATAATTACTGAGCCCGCTATATAACTGTTCGTCTACATGCTATTTCGCAGAAGTTGAGCAGTTTTCGCTAGGCAAAATTATTCTATCAACATGTGTCAACACAAATACTTCGTCTCTTCGTAATACTTCATTGTGAAAATTGTTACGGGTGCTGAAGCGTCTCAATTCAAGACCGTGCGCTTTACTTCCACTTCCAGTTCCGTGTGTCCCAGGGCCTAGGGAGGACGCGCGCGGCCGAGAGGCCCTGGGGACGAGGATTAATCTCATATACAACGTAACAGTCAATAAGATTACCACCATATAGGCCGTAGGATGAGCATCCAAAACTCCCGCAAAAGATGCTTAGAAAACGGATTCCGTTGCACCCCTCATGTAACTGCATAATTTTCACATGAATAAATAGATAAAAACTTATTTTATCAGAATCCGTTGCTCCCCAAGCGAAACAAGTGCACAATTGGGAGAAAAATCCCTCCAAAGTTTGATCTTTTTGCGCTTCGAAATATTCGAACCGCCATTGTTTTGATAGCAAATACGCATGCGCAACTCAGCCAAACTCGTACTGCGCATGCGCACAACCAACGCACATGCTTCGAAGTCGAAACACGCTCAGTTATGCAAATAAATCATGGCTAAAGATATTTATAAAACTCGAATATCCTCATGTTTTACGCATTTTGATGGCGTTACACGGAGCAACTTTGCAATTGCAAAGTTACACGCCAAAGGCTTAAGAAATTTCTTGAGTGTAGGTCAAAATGGGCCAAACTTAAATGTCAACAAGCTGAAATAGCTAAGAAATCGTACGAGAACATCGAGGACGGATCTGTCAATTCATACATGGAGAAGAACCCTGACACCATTAACTTAGAATGGTACCATCATATGAAATGCTGGAAGAGATTTTCAGATGAAGAGAAGATCCGTAGACAACAGAGAAAAGAAGAAAAAGGAGAAGGAACTAGCTCTAAAACTGTAACTTCTACCGAAGAATCACACGTGGAAGTGGAGTCAATAGAACCAAGGCGAAAAATTACACGCCAATCAGTCGCAGAAGCTATAAATAAGGCCCTGCCAAAAAGAAACGCGCATGTACTCCCAGAGATATGTATTATTTGTGGAAGAGACGCCTCGTGGTTCTCACTAGACAAGGTATGGTCATTTTGATAGGTATAATACTAGAGCAATGTGCACAACATTCTCGGGTTTGGTTTTAAAATATATTGAATTATTGTGATCAATTAAGTTTATTTATTAGTTTAATAATTTTGTTTCACACCAGGTAACTAAGAAGAGAAGAAGAATCCCACTCATGTTGGCAGAAACAATTGATGCTGGTCTTCTACGTACAGCTGCCGAGAGAAAGAACGATGAACGGGGGAAAGACTGTGTAGCTATCACAAAGAAGTCCGCTATCACAAAGTTTGCTACTGCAATTATACAATATTTCTCACCAGAGAGGTGAAGAAGCAATCGGAGACTGAAAGATCTACATCAGTGTACGAGAAGTCTTATGGTGTATTCTGTAAGAAAGTAATCGAGGACACTGAGAATGTTGACGCATCTAAATATAGAGCTTTTAAACTCAAGCAACGACTGATGAAAAGTTATCCCCAACTTGTGTTCTGTCTACCGAAAATGAGAAATGTTAGTGAGATTGTGTATGCGGAAAATTTGGATTCTTCTGAATTGGTTGAGGAACATATGTCAATTAAATCTGAAAACAACGATGAGGACTTTGATGAAGAGAGCTGTACCATTGATGATGATGTGAGTTCCTCCAACACAGAAACTGAAGGAAATTCTAAAGTCAATGAGTTACAAATTCTATACAATGCTGCATTGATTCTTCGCCAAAAGGTGCAAGAAATACCAAAACTGAATCTTCCTTGGCCACCATTTGCATCTGATTTGACAATGGATAATATTTCAAATCCGACTACGAGGACTAGACTAGATTTCAAGTCCACGCAATTTGATCACGTCCGAGGCGAAGCAAAGGATTGGATCAAAATGCGAGGACTTGAAATCTAGTCCAGTCCGAACTAGAGGATTTGAAATGACATCTCATACGAATAAATCACTACTTAATTAATTTAGATCCAGTCCAAGGACTGAATTAATTTTAATCCAGTCCTAGGACACTACAGGATCAATATACTTCATAAGGTATCCGGTATTATCATGTGAGCAAAATAAAGCAATATGGTTGGCTAATTTGCTCATGAATTATTAATGATTTGAGGTGAACAATGATGGTAATGCACGTAGGTATTGTCAGTGCAGTAGATCAGTATTTATTTACTTATTCGATATTCTCATTCGGATCCACAGTATTTATATTATCATCACGTATATCCCTCTCATAGACAGGGTTAACAGTATGTTCATATCTGAGAAGCTGAAACGCACCCTGGTGGAGGAGCTGAAATGCACAGCAGCAAATCTATAAGAAGAAGTCAACTAGTGTGGACACGAAAAACAAGGTTGAATCGTTCCTTGTTATTCTAGATAGTGGCTAAATACCAACTTATGTCACAATATAAATATAATATATGTAATAGTTCAAATACGAGAAGTAGAACTTTACCAGACAAAAGCCAGGACAGCTTATTGCAGAATACATGCAATCTCGTTTTGACGGTTCAAGGTCCTTCACTGAATCACTGGTGCAGTCCGGCTACGTTGGTTGGAACAGATGGTTGGAAAATATGGTTGGAGCGAATGGAAAAGTTGGTCCAAATCGAGGATTGGTATCCATAGAGTATACTAAGCGATGGTGGAACGCACAGTTTAAGAAGCACCAAACATCTTGCATATAGTTATTCAATAATACATTAAAGATTCAATCAGAGGTTTTCCTAGTAATTTATATAAATATCCCTTAAAGCCCGGGACGAACTGCGAAACACTGTTGTCATATTATTTGTCTTTCCAATCTTTCGGTATGTCATATTGTCTTATCAGCGTCGGCAAACGGATAAAGAGTGTTTCATCAAATGCTTCTGAATTTGGTAGGAAATAGTTTGTTTTCTGGGAAGCAAATTTTGCTTCTGCAATAAAAGCCAGTTAAAATCACGAATATTTCCACGACATTGTTTCTTACGTTTGGCCAAGGCTTTAAGTTTAGCGAAATATTTCATTTGTTCCTTGATCGTGTGAATTGTATGCATAAATATTTTTTATTCTCCGTCCTATTTCATACTAGTGGGTTTTTACCTCACACAAATTTGTATTGAATTAGGATGTTAATATAAAGTAGAATTAAACGTTAAAACGGTATTTTGAAACAATAGCCAATGAATTGAAGTGATTTAGCATATGAGCAAGCAAAATATACAATGTGTTTTAAACAATATTTAATGTGGGTGTATTTATATTACAAGGTTTGATCAGTATTCCGTGATTTTATTTTGTTATTTTTGCGGAGGAAATCGGGGAAACCCCACAGTGAGAATCTATTTTTATAGTCTGCGCGTGCGCAGTGCGAGTTTGGCTGAGTTGCGCATGCGTATTTGCTACCAAAACAATGGCGGTTCGAGTATTTCGAAGCGCGAAAATATCAAACTTTGGAAGGATTTTTCTCCCAATTGTGCACCTGTTTCGCTTGGGGAGCAACGGATTCTGATAAAGTAAGTTTTTATCTATTTATTCATGTGAAAATTACGTAGTTACACGAGGGGTGCAACGGAATTGCATCTTTTGGAAACACCGCGGAAAAACGTCTGCGCATGCGTCAACCTTACCTGTAATAGTATTGCGAACTTTATGACAAGCTGTTCCGAACGTTTCCGAAGGCTCAAAATGGCGGTAAAAAGGAGTGACTTCATTGTGCGTCTTTACAGCCAGATTTCGAGCGCAAAAATAAACATGTCATTCTAAAAAATAGGAATAAATGCAGCCAGAAGTTTCAAGAAGTTGTATTGTACAAGAACATGAACTAAAGGTGATTGTTGACAAATTTCTGAAATTATAGTCTAGTTGTTTCATAGTCTGAAACATTTTGTTTATCAACTAAGCAACGACAATTTCCGAATTTTCGTTTGAGATACATTTCTTTAAAAAAAACTATGTCGCCAAATATAAAAAAATTTCGTGTTCTCAATAATTAAACTATAGGATTTATTCTACAATTTGAGTGGGTTAAGAAGCTTAACTTTTCGAGAGTTTTCTTAACTTTTTAGTTTGAATTTTTGTTTTGAATAATTTTGCAAAAATTTTCGAAGTCGTGTCCGTTAAAATCAACAATTTTTTACATGAATTATATTTAATTACATACTTTAAATGCCAGGACGCTTTCAATTATAATGTCTAGTCTACCCATTTGCTATATTTTCTCGTTTGTTTTACTAATTTTGACCAATTAATAAGCATGTTTTTGTTTTAGAAATTGATATTCAAATTCCCCGCCATATTTTCATAATTTGGTGCATGCGCAGACGTTTTTCCACGGTGTTTCTTTTGGATGCTCATCCTACGGCCTAATACAGTATATTGAATGAGTAATCGACGTTTCAAATAATTTAGGAATTCTAGACAATGCCAAAATTAAGAAAAACTGGCTGTATGGCATATCAAAATAGTGACGTTCATAAAACTTGACATTTTTATTGCATTGCCGAATTAGTCATAATTGTTTCAGAGTCAACATTTTTAACTCCAAAAACCTTGCACGAGTTATACTGTAGTCTATGGTACTATACAACTTACCTCAATGGGATTCTCAGTATAGCACTTGTGGCTATGTCAATTACAGTCAATTTCAGCTGACTTTTCATCGTAAGATTCCGAAATGCGTTCCGAACTTCGCAAATTCGTTGCCAAGTTCAAAAGTTCATAATGAAATTCACAAACAGGTTTGTAAACAAAGCCTCTGATTGGCTATTAAATCAAACCAGCCAATCAAATGCCCAGTTTACAAACCTGTTTGTGAATTTCGTTATGAACTTTTGAACTTGGCAACGAATTTGCGAAGTTCGGAACGAAGTTCGGAATCTTACGATGAAAAGTCAGCTGAAATTGACTGTAAAATTGCCGTCATGTCGTTGGTTGGTGTCTCAGCTACTCTTGAAGGCTGTGTGTCAGTGAGAGTAATGTTTTTGTACTGCTGCATAACTACATTACAGAAAAAGTCCAGCAGTCCAGGAAACAAACGTTCTTTCAATCCCACCTTGTCTAGCACCTAATGAGAAAAAATAGAAAAATAATTACGTGCTTATCCATGTGGTTTAATAAAAATTATCTCAAATACGCTTTACTTTTACGATAATATGTACTAGTTTAAACATTTGCAACCGATCTTTATCTGATATACAAACTCGAGCCAAAGACGATAGTTTCTATATATTATGCAGATAAAGATCGGATGTGAATGTTTTAACGTTTTGGCTTTGCTTTAAAAGTTTGATTAAGAAAGTCTTTTATATATATATATATATATATATATATATATATATATATATATATATATATATATATATATATATATATATATATATATATAAATGGATTGTAACAATAAGTATAATTACGGCTTTTTTTCCACTATTTTTAAGTCAGTTTGTAACTTCAAATGCGATATAATTTTGGCTTGGACCATCTAAGCTGACTGACATCAACTTGCTATAATTTCTGTTTACATTACATCGCAATTCGATGACACTCTGGCTCAGACACCAGAATGTTTTGACGATTTTTAGCATTCGTTTAGGATTTTCAAACAACCTGGTCTCTTTTAAAATACTTTTTATTTGTTCTTACGTGGTTTTCCAGATGTAGTGACGACAACATTAAAGTTTAAAGAAGAAAATTCTAACATTTAAACCGACTAAACAATAACATAGTAAACTTGCATAATTAAACAGCAACTAAAAATGATAGGTTTACTAAATCTTTTCCTGTGCAATTATTACTAGCATTGGAGACAAGGATAATAGTTTGTTTGAAAGAGAAAAGAACAGGCTTTGAAGTAAGCCTAAAAGCGTTTAACTAGAAATAGTATTTCGAAAGTT
>CACRXK020013530.1:0-12213 GCA_902702795.2 Paramuricea clavata
GGACCAGGTGTCGGAATCATCAACTTTGAAGTAAGGTTCAGAGATGCTGAAATTGCTATGCTACACAAATCAGATCGACGAACTAGAATTCACCGCGCTACAAATGACTCAGGCCAGAATGAAGCAGAGAGAAGTAATGCATGCATTGGCGATGCACTGGTTGATGGGGGAAGTTTACATTGGGTATATTACAAAGAATTAGAAGGGCTTACAGAAGATGAAGTAGCTGAAATGTCTCGTTAAAGAGGTAGAGGAATTTAAGAATAACAGGATGGTTAAAAATGCATGGCGAGTTGCGGAAGAGGTTCATATTCGTATCAATGGAGAACCAGCACCAAAGGGTTTTATTGCATCTGCCGTCTCGGAAAGACCTGGTGTCGAATTCTTTTATAACAAGGAGTGGTTAACGAAATACAACATTACTTCAACTACGAAGCGGCCTGAAGTACCTGGGCATTCATACTTCCAGAAAGTTGAGAAATTCTTCGAGATGCATTATGAAAGAGGAGAGTTATACATGGAGTTCCTCAAGAAAGATTGCTTGTCGAAAGTGGGAAGATCATGTAATGCCTGCACAGAGTGGATAGGCCCTGAGTCTACAAAGCGAACGCCACGTCCTTTTCCAGACACCTCACCTCCTTCTCATCATTATCTCCCTTTAGAGAAAACTCCCACCATAAATGTTGATGGTAGCACGAGAGAGCCCGACGATTTCCAACCAAGAGCACAATTGCGAAAACGTTTTTTTAACAAAGAAATAAAACTTGGTGACAGTGAGGAAATTGAAGCATTTTCAAAACAGTACATTGTAGGGGTTGATTTAATAGAGGAATATCTGCAACACCTAACCAACATAGAATTAAGAAAATTAAAACGAAAGCAAGAAAAGGAGAAGTTGAAGGTGAACGAAGCTTCAAAATCTTACAGTGACTATGACTGGGAGAAACTTTACAAAACGGGAAGGCTGAAAAATCTTAAAGTATGCGAACTTGATAAGTATGTGCAGCATTACAAATTGACCACCAGGAAGCTGACGAAAGCAGAAAAGCTTCAGTTGTTGTCAGCTCACATTAGCCAGAGAATCTGTCAGAAAATAATATCAAATGCCAAAGCAACAACCTCGCAAGCTCCTTTCAGTCAGTCAGAACATGATTCACAAAGTAGTAGCAGCTCAGAAGAGTCCAGTAGTGATGATGAAGTACTGAACGTATTTGGCGGTTACTCGAGAGAACATGACTCATTTGGAGATGCGATAATGGACGAGGATAGCGATGAGGATGACTTTCCAGTGGGTGAGATAACAGTAAACCGTTATGGACGAAAAGTTGGCAGTTGGCGGTCACGCTATACACAAGATGAATAAGGTAGTTCCCAGTGTCAGCTTCCAATTGTTTAAGCCTACACAGCCAGAAACGCGCAAGTCGGAACAGATCTGCAACAGATCTGTTAAATCCTGTTGTCAACAAGCCGATATCTGGATGCGTTCGCTCGCCTTGTACCTGTCTGTTCTGACAGACCTGCAACGGCCTGTCAACAGGTCTGTTACAAGCTGTTGTGACAGAGCTGCTGCAATGCTGTTTTCAACAGGTCTGTTACAAGCTGTTGTGACAGAGCTGCTGCAATGCTGTTTTCAACAGGTCTGTTACAAGCTGTTGTGACAGAGCTGCTGCAATGCTGTTTTCAACAGGTCTGTTAAAAGCTGTTGTGACAGAGCTGCTGCAATGCTGTTTTCAACAACTTGCGACAGACCTGTTGCAAACCGAGGAAAGCGCCTTATGAAGCTTGTGTATCCACTATTTTGAACAAAAAACGGCCAAACAGGTTGCCATATTTCGGTTGTAGTGTTTCGTGAAATAGCCAGACTTTCATATGAACAGTTTTCGTGAAATAGAAGTTTGAAATATAAAGTTTTATAAACAAACTTGCGAGATAATTTATATATATATGAATACAAAGTTTTATAAACAAACTTGCGAGATAATTTTTATATATGAATATAAAGTTTTATAAACAAATTTGCGAAATAATTTTTATATATGAATATAAAGTTTTATAAACAAACTTGCGAAATAATTTTTATATATATATGAATATAAAGTTTTATAAACAAACTTGCGAGATAATTTTTGAGCAAAACAGCCGAAAAAATACGACAAATTCAAGAAAAGTTCTTATCGTAAACAATTTTCAAAATTAATTGTCTTTAAGTACGACCGAAATATGACAACCTACTTGCATATTTTTTTTCAAAACAGTACATACCATAACACAAAGCTTCAATAAGGCGTCTTCCTCGCTCGCAGATTTCACTTGAAATTGGAAAGAAATTATATAACGAATTTCATATTGATATCAACAATGACGAACGTTGCAGTTAACACTCGGTTGTTCATGTATTGTCATTTCTTAAGCTGTAGTAGATCTTGTATTCTCTTTGCCACAGTTTCTTCAAAAATCAAAACAGCTTTGAACTTGTTTGATTTTGTTTGAGGCAGTTGTTGAAAATTTTGTTTGGCTCAAAATTGAAAAACAACTAAACATGATTACGTGATTGATATGTTTGTAATATTTCGCCCAATTGCAACGAGGAATGATGACGTGTGCACACGCGTTTATCCAATCAGATTAAAGAAATATAGCGATAGCACACGTCAGCAAATTGGAATTAGGATTTTGGAAATCGGAACTTTTAAAAAAAAAATAAAACAGCGGCTTTTGCATTTTATAATAATCAGAGAATAGATACTATGGACTATAATCTCTCCTATGTGATTTAATATTGCCACCAATGACAATGATTAAATGAGAAAGTGAAGCCGGAAGTGTCCATTTCGTGCGATTTTATATCTCTTTACTCACATTTTCGGTTTGTTTCCCAACAACAGGCTTGTTGAAACTTGTTGTGACAGGACAAAAATTGTTTGTTGTGGACAGGTTTGTCGCAGGTCTGATAACAAGCTTGCTGCAGACTTGACAAAAACAACTCGCGACAGGTCTGTTGGAACAGGTTGGAACAGACCTGTTGATTTCAACAGACTTGCTGCAAGTTGTTCTATCAGACCTGTTATCTCTTGTTAGTAACAGGTTTGTAGCGGGTTGTTTCAACAAGTCGCTACGGCTCTGTTGTCAACAGCTTGCGACAGACCTGTTACCGCAAGCCTGTTACCGCCTGACGAAACCAACAGACCTGTCGCGACTTGTTGACAACTTGCCGCAAGCCGGTAAAATCAACAGCTTGCGACAAGCCTGTGAGATTTCTGGCTGTGTATGTGCACACGGTATCGTTTTCGAGCTTTTTCAAATGTGTCTTTATCACTTTTATCGTTTGATGCTCTGTTCACACAGTCCATAGAAAAACATTTCCATGACTTTCGTCAATTGACCTCATTTTTATCCGTTTTTGTGTGAAAAATGAATGAAAACGCCACGGAAACGACACTGTGTGGATTTAATAGTTAGGATGGGGGGTCAAAAAATTTTTCAGTAAAAAAAATAGGGGGTCATAATTTTTTATTATCTTTTCTGTCGGGGGTTCCAAGTTTTAGCATGGAATTACACTTCAGTTCCTCCGGCCCACCCCAGCTAAAAAACGAATTCTCCCTAAGCAGTTGCTAAGCCCAAGTTAAAATCGTTGTCAACGCCGTTGTTACGCTCAAATTTGCATATTACAGAGTCATTAAAAAGTGATTAACTCGCCAACCCGTGTGGATATATACCATTTTTTTATTTCACCCAGCGAGCTTGAGATAGGAAAAAAATACTAACACACAGAGAGTTATTACAGATGATATGCACGCTATATCGAAGTTTTGTCGTTTGCGGCTCTCTAAAACGTATAACGCCAAAGTCATTAACAGTCATTCATGGGGATTACAAGTAAAATTTCAATCAATTAAACTAATATTTAAATCACGTTCTGCCATATGGGGTCTGGGAGAGAATATGTTGCTGTCTAGAGTTATATAAACACATGCGGGAAGTTAGAGGTCATGATATGTAATTGTCAAGCGATTTCTATATTTTAATGCTAGGTTTTTAAAGTACTAAAGCTCGGATAAGGTTAATAAATTTAAGCTATGTTAAAGCACACCGGTTGCTATGTGTCGTTAGAGTGAAACTAATTAAAGGATTAACTTTTTATCAGAGATTTGCATTTTCTACTGTGTGGATAAATACGGGTAGATTAGGATATTCATTGCGCGGGCGTCGCGGGTTATCCGTGCGGGTTGGAAACACAACAATAATGAGGTTTATATTGGAAGAGAGAAAGCAATTTAGACAATGCAGGAGCGCTTTGCAGCCAAAAGTTTACACAAGAATTCAATCTTAAAATATCGTTAGTATTTTTTTCCTATCTCAAGCTCGCTGGGTGAAATAAAAAAATGGTATATATCCACACGGGTTGGCGAGTTAATCACTTTTTAATGACTCGGTAATATGCAAATTTGAGCGTAACAACGGCGTTGACAACGATTTTAACTTGGGCTTAGCAACTGCTTAGTTCTGTCTAAAAATTTTCTTATGTATGTCTAGATTTTATTATTCCTTATTTAACAGTCCTAAACATGGTGAATACATCCCCAGGTAAGACCAAGGATGGTGTTAAAGTAGTGGACACTCTAAGATAATCTAATAAAACCTTGTAATACGATGAATTCAAGTACACTTTTGTACTCTATTTCTATTGTCTTTATGATTTTGGGGAATTTTGAATAAACTGGGATATTCTCTGCAGAATCCCACCCCCCCGAATCTTTGCAAACTCCTATATGTCAGGAATTTTCGTAATATCCAATTCTCACTGCGCATTCGTACAATATCTACGTCCCACAAGCATTACAACAACTTTAGTAGAATATATATCGAGAATGTGTTAAACTCCACTCAGTTTGTTAGAAGAAATATATGTGGAGATAAATATATTAGCAAAGTATTTAACCGTAAAAATTGTCTTAAAACGCTAGTAATCATCGGTTCACCACATTCTTTAAATACATTACAAGCGTGTAATTGGTATGATATGATATACTGATGACGTAATGGGTGGAGCTCTAGTGCTCCACACGCGCCAGAACCCCCCTTCCCTATACTACTTGCAGTGACACTTCCTATATGGCACAAACGTATCCATAACTTCCATATATGGCACAAACGTATCCTCGACGCGTTTTATAACGTTTTATTTGGGGTAGGGATGACGTAATGCTGCTTCCCGCCCATGACGATTTGAATTAGTCATGTGATACAAGATTGCGAAAGCCGATTCGCCCAGAACGATGACACGCCCACGAAACGCCCACAATGTTCCTACCCTCTTATTTTCTGTTAATTTTTCTCGCTTGCTTATTATTTTGCCAGGAGGGGCGGCAATGCCGTACAGCATGTAGATTGAGACGAGTAAACATGGCGATGGCAGACGAAGCAGATATGGAATTTGTTTCGAATATTAAAGAACTATTTATGAAACAAAATAAGAAGTTATGAATATTCTGATCTTTTAAACTTAATTATAATGCATGAGTAAGTATAATACCATTTCTAACTTTCTATTTAACAACACTACACCTGTCCTATTGCCCGTGATTTCATCACTAATCGACCGCAATGCCATGCTATTACGTTGTAATACCATAGTTGCCGAGGGAAATCCGCGCGTGGTGTGTTGCCTGTTTTGAATGCTGTTTGATTGTCTTATGATTGTGGTACGAACACTTTTCATATATACGCACGCGTAGAAACACATCTCCGTGTCCATTGGCGTTTTAGGCATGCGCATAAACGGAATTTTCTCCCACAATTGTAATGTTCATAGTTGTGCCGATGATTTTCGATGAGGTACAGCTCTCTAATCAGAGGTAATGAGGTGGTACGCTTTTGTCTTCTAAATTTCCCCCATCAAGCATGCAGGGGAAAATTAGAACTAATTTTATCACGGGCATTTTGCTCGAGGTAAAATTAGTTCTAATTTTAATTTTACTAAAACTGTCTGTACCAGTGTGGGTAGTACCAATGTGAAATTGCTGTGCTGAGTGGTTATATTACTATCTTAAAAAATAAGCAGAAACCCGACGTTTCGACTTTCGAGCGAAGGCCCTTCGTCAAGAGTTAGACGAAGGGCCTACGCTCGAAACGTCGAGTTTCTGCTTATTTTCTAATTTTACTCCATGTTTTAGTAATGAGGTAAATTAGTGATTAATCGTACCTCGCGAGACAAAGGATTTCGAGGCAACTATGGTATTAATATAGTAAATGTATACCGGAAATAGGAAACACAGCAATAGGAAACGCGGTAATAGGTAATAGGAAATAGCCCGCCAGCGAACACAGCAATAGCAAACACGGTAATAGGTAATAGGAAATAGCCCGCCAGCGAACCAAATAGCCCGCCAGGGAACCCACTTTTTCAACACGGAAATAGGTAATAGCAATTACACTTCTGGGCTTCCGTAGATTTACTTACCCGATTCCCATGAGTTTACCGCGAAGATCGTGAGCGAAGCGCACCTGAAAACGATGCACGGAGGGATCGGAGCCACAATGACACAAGTTAGAGATTCATATTGGGTGCCTCGGCTGAGAAGATTGGCGAGAAAGGTACTCAAGTCGTGCAGCGGATGCTATCGGTTTCAAGCGAAAGCGTTTGCAGCTCCACCACCAGGCAAGCTACCAACCGATCGAACTGAAGCCTCCGAAGCATTTGAAGTAGTAGGTGTGGACTTCGCAGGTCCACTCAAGTATCGAAAGTCCAAGAATCAAGAAGGGAAAGCCTACCTGATAGTCTACGAATGCAGACTAACACGAGCTCTGTACATTGAAGTGCTGACTACGATGGAGACGACAGAATTTCTATGAAGTTTAAGGCGACTGATAGCCGGTCGTGGTCGCCCAATAAAGATATATTCCGACAATGGTGGAACGTTCGTTGCTGCAGCTAAATGGCTCGGAACTGTGATGAAGGATGAGCACGTTCGAAACTTGTTGGCGAAAGAAGAAATCAAGTGGCAATTTAATTTGAGTCGGGCCCCATGGTGGGGCGGCCAATTCGAAAGAATGATTGGCGTTATCAAGCAGTCTCTGTACAAAACCATTGGAAATGTTTTTTTGTCGCTGAAAGAGTTACGAGACGTGATATTGGATGTAGAAGCTGTGACCCTCAACAACCGTCCCCTTAGCTATGTCGAGGACGATATACAGTTCCCCATCCTAACCCCCAACTCCCTTTTATATGGACGGTCCAATGTCTTACCCGAGTTATAACCTCATTGAATGGAGTCCAAAGACCTTCGCAAGCGAGCCAAACATCTACGACGCTGCAAGGAAGCCGTATGGCGTAGATGGAAAAACGAGTAGCTGAGAGGGCTACGTGAAGTTACAACCAGCAACATGGCAACAAATCAAGTACACCGAAGGTCGGCGAAGTCGTGATTATCAAATCGGACGAGAGAAACCGTGGAAAGTGGAAGTTAGGAGTAGTCGAAACGGTGATAGTTGGGATCGATAACGTTGTACGAAGCGCGAAAGTACGAACAGGAAAGTCGTTAGTAGAAAGAGCGGTTCAACATCTTTTTCCGTTAGAATTGTCGTGTGATAAGACTGAAGTCACAGAACAAGCCATGCCGGCGAAGCTAAACGTGAAAACACCTGAATTCCAACCAAGACCGAAGCGACAAGCTGCCGTTGAAGCCAAAGATCGGATCACTGCAGTTAGGATCGAAGAAGAAGATGACTAACATTGACAGATAAGATACAATAACTTTTATACTATTCATATAGGACTGATTGTTATTTTATACTATTCATATAGGCCTGTCTGGTTATCCAAGCTGCCCTTGATCAATGGTCCTGAACCTCTTATCCTTAAGCATACCGATAATAATTTAACTCGTAGTCGGTCACACCAAACCCCTTTTCGGAAACGTCCCCAGAAGAAACTCCACCCGTATTAGACCATGGGCCAGGCATGGACTGGATGAACCACCTAGCTTTGCGTATGGAAATTCCCGTTAGAATTACTCGCCGCGAAAATTTGAGAAACAGAAAACAGTCCATGCGTATAATAATTTAATCCCACTACAGGCTAGTGAGAACCACACTAGCAGAAATACGTGTAGTACCCCATTAACCCCAAACGATCAGATATCAGTTCCCTCTAGTCTCAACATTGTTCACTTAAACATTCGCTCGTTAAGAAATATCGTTCACCTTACTGAGGTCAAGGAACTAGTAAAGTTAAATAATATCGATGTCCTCACAATTTTCGAATCGTGGTTAAATTCCTCAGTAACGAACCGTGAGATTGCAATCGACGATTATAAGATCCACAGACTTGACCGGTTACACAAGAAAGGTGGAGGTGTCTGTGCTTATATCAAGAAGAATATTAAAGCAACTGTCTTTTAAAAGATTTATCGAAGGTGTCTGTCTCTAACTTTCATCAACTATGGATGAATCTACAATGCCCAAAAAACAAATCAATAATAATTTGTGTAACCTACCGACCACCTGACACTTCTCTAAATTGTTTCGAAGATTTACTTAAGCCAAATTATGTTCAGGCTTTAACTTTGAATAAAGAGATTTTAGTGCTCGGTGACTTAAATTGCAACATGCTAGAAAACGGCCAAGAGCGGAGAGCGCTAACATATTTTTCTACAGAATTAAATCTCACACAGATTACTAAAACTCCAACTAGAATCACGGTGACGTCCCAAACGCTTATTGATGTTATTCTAATCTCATCCACAGCACTTGTTCTTGAGAGTGGTGTTATTAACACTTCTATCAGTGACCACTTACCAGTGTACGTCCTACTAAAGTTAAAGGCCCCAAAGATGCCAGCATGTTACATTACAACTAGGAGTTATAAAAACTATAATTCCTCACTATTTTCCTCTGACCTTGTCACTAAATCGGATCGTCTGTTATCCATATTATCCAACACCAACGTTAATACAATACTCGAAACCTTCAAAGATGTTCTTCACTCAACTCTCGACGTGCATGCACCGTTAAAAACCTTCAAAATTCGAAATCGATCATGTCCATATGTCACCAATGAAATAAAAGAACTCATGAAGTCTCGGGACCTACACCTCCGTCGGTTTCAACTGACACGTGATGAAGGTGATTGGGTAGTTTACAAAGAATATCGTAATAACGTAAAAACCAAAACTAAAGCCGCAGCGAAGGACCACACCTTTAACGAAGTAAGAGAACATAAACACAATTCGAGATCCCTATGGAAAATAATTAATAATATAATTCCCTCGAAGGAAAAGGAAACACAAGTTTATAGTAAAGATCCAAAAACAGTTGCAGAAGATTTCAACCTTTTTTTTTACTTCTGTGGGACGGAACGCTGCTGCGACAGCCGAAAGTTTAGCCAAACACAACAATGTTGCACTGTCAAATCCTCTGTCAAATGTAATCACTTATCCATCTGATCAACTGTTCAATTTCCAATCCGTTACTTGTACAGAGGTTCAACGCATTATCATGGCTATGCCAAGTAATAAGTCACCAGGACCAGATAAAATAGGCATGCGTGTCATCAAAGACTGTCTTCCAATCATACTGGGCCCTCTTACGCATATGATAAATTGCTCTCTAATGACAAGCACATTCCCTGACCTATGGAAGATTTCTGAAGTTATACCCCTACTAAAAGAAGGAGACCACGAGATAGCTTCGAACAATCGGCCTCTCTCACTACTCGAGGTAGTTTCAAAAGTTTGTGAAAAAGTTGTTCTAAATCAATTTAGCTCCTACCTCAAAGAATTTAATCGCATATCGTCACATCAAAGCGGGAATAGGAGTCTTCACTCCACAGAAACCTTAAACATATTTGTTACCGATACCATGTTGGAAGCCATAGACAACAAAAATCTAACGGCACTAATTTTATTGGATTTATCCAAGGCATTTGACAGTGTCAGTCATTCGATTTTATTACACAAATTGAGTTGTATCGGTACTTCACCCGAAGCTGTTAAATGGTTCCAAGACTATTTAACAGGCAGATCCCAATACGTGCGCATTGGATCCACCAAGTCATCAGCTCACCCGATAACCCATGGCGTTCCACAAGGTGCAATACTATCACCACTTCTGTTTTGCATCTATATTAATGATCTGCCAGGGAGCATACAATCGTGTAACCTTGATTCATACGTAGACGACTCAAAGCTTTACAAATCATTCTGCATCTACGACTTGGAATAGCCGGACAACTATCAATTTAGAGGCAGATCTACAAATAGCAGCCAAGTGGTGAATGAAGCACCAATTACTGATCAATCCAGAAAAAACTAAATTCCTTGTAGTCGGTTCAAGACCTATGCTGCAGAACGTACCTACAGAAATATCGCTAACATTTTTAGGAAAGACTATAAGACCTGTTTTATTAGCTAAGGGAAAGTACATTTATTATTCGTACCTATCCTACGACGTCCACATATCTAAACTCGTTTCGTCGTGTATGAGAAAACTATGTCAAATAAATCGCGTGAAGGATAGTTTCGATAATGAAACATTAAAATTGGTCATTGAGACACTTGTAATTAACAAGCTTCTGTACTGGTCTACGGTGTGGTCCAACACGTCATCTAACAATATCAATAAACTTCAATCAGTGCAGAACTTCGCGTGCAGAGTTATATCAGGGGTAGGAAAGTTCGATCACATAACTCCGGCGTTGCGCGAACTAAATTGGTTGCCAGTGGAAAAGTTATTATTGGAAAGGGATACTGTAATGGCTTACAAGTGTTTTAATGGACTTGCACCTGACTACCTAGTAGATAAATTTATAAAGCGTTCCGACATACATGATCGATCGACAAGAAATCATGATCTCTTGGACATCCCTCTGTATAAATCTGCTGCAGGTCAAAGAACATTTAATTACCGGGGTGTTAAAATATGGAATGACTTGGATGATAAACTAAAAAATATTACATCAATAACAATTTTTAAGAAAAAACTTAGGGAGATTTTACTAAAAGAATCCTATTAAATACATTTAATATTTCATACTCTTTGTACATATTTTAACTAATTTTAAATAAGTATATGTAACATAGGTAGATTTAGAAGTAATTTATAGTAATTTTAAGATGTAATGTAGTGTTGAAAAGCCCTTAGGGGAACACGCAATAAAGTATCTATCTATCTATCTATCTTCTTCATGCCAAATGGATAAAAAATGATCAAATACGAATCCGATATAAAATGCTAGTCAAAATTGCATATTTTCACCGTTGAGAGTTGGGTCTAAAACCATTGAAAATGAACTCCCTTTGGTACTTAAGTTGATGAATTTCACGTCATTAAACTACGCACATATTCATAATTATTACTAGAAAATACATGCATGCAGAAACCCTCGCCTTGCTGACAAAACCATTGTATTTTCCGAACATGAAGTATCTTACGTTGTTGTCATGGTAACACGATAATTTTTTTGAAAATGAAAAATCGCTTAAAATATCACTTTTAAATACAAAATTGTCAATTTCCCAACATATATATATTAGGTATGATATTATACGTAATATAAGCTTCAATTTAAGGTGAAATTCAACCACAAACAGTTTTAAAGTGTTCTTTATAAAACTAAACTGCCTTTAATGAAATGGCTTTATCGATAAACGTTGAGTTTGCAATAAAATGATTTTCAATTCTCGCATGCAAATAACTTTGCTTTCTTTTAATTTTATTTAAAAAATTCAATATAATAAAAAAGGGAATCAATATTAAAGATACACTGAAATTAGATGCTGTCTTGTTTAGATGTTTCGTATACGCAAAGCCAAAGGCCGTCGGCAATTACAAAATCAATATTTAAAACAAATTTACCTTCGTTAACGTCGGCTCCCTTCTTTTAGCCGATTCTTTTGCATATCTTTCTTAAAATTGACAAAATCTTGCAAAAATGCGATCAAAAATGAAATATATTTGCAAGAAATTTATCAATCATCAAATCAAGAAATGTTTGCTATTTTGCTGTCGTCATGCAGTCGTTATAATGCAAACTTTAAATTAGACAAATCAGTGTCCGCTATTCATTATTGTCCGCCAAATTTTTGAGATCAGTGAGGATGACCACCCACCGAACCACCGAACCACTCACGGTAACCCACGCCCGAGCTCATTGATAAACTTTAGACTTGGCTTATGCTTTCGTTTCCCCGAGTGTAAATAGCCGGGGGGGGGGGG
>CACRXK020013531.1:0-13949 GCA_902702795.2 Paramuricea clavata
CAGCCTTCCAACGGCTGTTGAGGCTAGCGTGGTTTAAATAAAGTTTTGTATGTATGTAAATGGTCAAAGGTAGTAAATATATCTCAAAATTTAAACAAAAGATTTAAAACAACGAGAACTATAAATATTTATCTGCAAAAACCAAATCTTTTGCAAAAAACCAGGGGGGGGGTGAAAACTGCCGTGGGCTCAGAATTGAGCCTGGTCAGTGGTAACTACCATGAGGTTTTCGGACCAGTTGCCATGGAAATGGCGTCATATGGCGTCAAAATCCGCCATGTTTTTGGCGACACTTTTTTGACTGACGAGCAGGAGCAGGTCCTCCGGTTATTATACAGCTCAGTGACTTTGACCCTCCGAGCAATGTTGATCAACTCTGCTAGAAAAACTACCTGTCACGGCGTGAAATGCTAACGTACTACACAAGACGTGAAAATATACATTTTGCCGTTGTCAACAGAGCTCGGACGACGTCTAAAACCCCTGTTAGACGTTTAATTATTTATTTATTTTCTACTATTAGGATTACTGTCATTGTATTGATAGCCGTCGTCCTGACGTCGCCGTCTCAAATTCGTAAACTCCCTATTCAGCAGGCCCTACAGCTACGCAAGCCTTCGTGTCAAATTTCAAATTTCGACCTGCGAACGGGCTGTATGGCCTGCGGAGGAGGTTGCTCCCTGGCGCCATCTTACGCCACTACGTATAAGCACTCGGTAATAACCTGGGGCCGGTTGTATAAAAACGTAATTAGCGCTAACTGTAGTTAGCGTTAATCACTGTAGTTAAGGGGGTCCAATACTCAAAAACTTTTTTTTGTGTGTTTTAATGCTATGATGTTCATCTTTGGTCAGTTTTTAGGGCATGGTACCACTAACATAAGAAAATGTTTTTCAAAGTTACCGTTGCCATGGTTACCATGTTAATCACCCCCGGTGGTGAAAAATCAACATATTTGTAAACATGATATCTCAAGAAGTATGAATGATAAAAACCTAAAATAACTTTTATTTAATAGTATACCACATACTCTTGGGGATGAACTAGAACTATGGTGATTGAAGCAAAAAATAAATTTTTTGCGGACAAAATATTGAAAATACATATTATCGGCATGATACTGACTATCACAACTTTAATGCTATTGCATATATTTTTATGATTCTAGTTCATCCCCAAGAGAATGCAATACAGAAGCTACACTGAAAATTTGAAGGCAATAGCTTATATACTTTTTGAGATATTGCGCATGCAATAACGGCCATTGGTGGTTTTCGGCAATTTGAGAAAAACTGCTTTAAAGTTGAACATATTGATTTTCAGACCAATATTGACCTACAATTGATGAATAAACGTTATGAATGTACCAGTTTAGTGTTAAAAGGTCCCTGCCTCATAGGTATTGACTTCTGTTTCCTGATTTTTATCTCCCCTCTTCTTTTTCTGGCCACACACCACCTTCCTCCTCTTTTTGACATCCGGCTTAGCTCGATGATCTGCTTTCTTTACATGCTTTTTATCAGCTTTGCAGACAACCTCTTCAAAGTAGTAGCCAAGAACTAGCCCATCTTGTTGTAAGATATCAACAGAAGCCCTTGAACCCATGTTGAAATGAGCAACAGCATCATACACGCCCAACTGCAGAACATTGCCCCCACAAAAATTCTCTTTGGAAGCCTGTTCCAAATCATGCCGTTCAACGATTCGTTTTGGTTTTGAGTTTTCCCATCCAAACATTTGACCAACAAATCATTACTACTTAGTCTATCATAAATGGGCCTAATCTGAGCAATAATGTTGTCTGGAAGACCACGTCCAGACTTATATAATTCAGTATTATTTGCCTTGTCTTGTCTAAAGGGGCACCAGCTGTCCGGACCATCAAGACACCAAGTATGTAAATTTCGCTTCTGTGATGAGACACAATGGATAATGCTGGAATAAATTGCAGCCTTCATTCCCTCCAAATTTCCACAATTACTTCTAATGGCAATGCCATAATAGTTTTGTAGTTTGTCAATCAAGGTGTCCGTCAATGGATAAGGTTGTAACACACCCATGGAGGGATAAATATCCTCGTCTTTGCCAAGTACCATCACGAGACAACACATTGGATTATTTGACCAGGATTTTCACCATGAACCTCAAACAGCTGCATCATTTATAAACTTGGTAGCAATAAAGTTAGCAGCTTTTGACAGGGCTATATATTACAATCTCGGTATGCTGGTGATGGCATGTTCATGCGAGTACAGAATCTTTTCATGGAGACATGTCCTTTACCAATGGATCACATGGCATAAACAAGCCTTTTATTCAAAGGATTTCTTTATCTTCTTTGAAGAATAAAACGAAAAAACCCAACCACATTCCTCGCATCGCAAACGGAGATGAGATGCACAACCCTGATGTTCGAATTTTTTATCTTCAAGCACGAGGGATGAGGATTCACCACATTCTTTGCAAACTACTTGCTGAAAAACCTCACTGAGAATTTCTATATCAATGAAACGATAGCCTGTTGCATGTAGCGATTCTTTAGTGGCATTTGGCGATTCTATAACGTTGATTTTTCGCGATGAAGCTGAAACAGTTGAAGTGGAAGTTGATTGAGCATCTGCGTCATTACTGTTAGCACAATTTTGGTGGGTCTCATTTGTACACGGTTTGTTTGCATTTTTAACAAATCTATTTCCACTAAATCGCCGTTTATTTTGCCCTTGAATTCTCTCTTGCCATAACAACAGTGAAACAATTGCAGATTATTCGGAAATAAGCAACAATTTGGTGTAATAAATCACGAAGAAAGACAGAGAAAATCGCTTGTTGTGATATTTTTGAGAATGATAAAGAAGCCCACGATGAGAAGAGAAGGTTGTCAAGCGGTAAGGAAAGGGTATAGTGCAGCTAATACTTCATGTTAGTAGCCTAAAATTGTACATCACTATTTTATAAACAATTTTTACCTCGATTTCAAACAGCAAACTTTGGTTGCTAAGCGCGTTGCTATGGCGGAAATATTCTTAGTCCTTGGTATTTTGTCATTTTTCCCTAACTTAGTATGTTTTTTTTACAGTAAAAGTCTCAGTAATGTTTGATAAGGTTTCGAAGAACCTAATTTTGAGTCTTTTGAAAATTCATAACTTAACTGTAATTAGTTAACTATATGACTTAACTGCGTTGCACAAAACGTAGTTAGTCGGATAGTCAACTAATCACGTAGTTAACTGTGCGTGGGGCTTGCGTGGGGCGTTTAAACACAAAATTACATAAAGTAAGCAGCGAGTAACGACCGCTGACACACATTTTCAACATGATTGTGGACTCGTATTTTGCAAATAGGCGGGAATTTTATTCAAAACACTAGAAAACAGTGAAAAATAAACAAGAAAACAAGGAAAAACCGCCACAAAAATTATAAAAGAATGCAGTTTTTCCTTGAGATGTCTACGTTAAACCAAGGTATAGCTGTTTGGGAATTATATATCAGTGTTTCTTGGTGTAATGGACCATACTTCGGCTTCGAGAAATCTTCCTGTGCAAAAATATGTTCTGTTTTCGTAAAAACACCAAAGCGATAGCGTTTGAAGAGTTTATATTGTCAGGAAACATTCACAGGGAAGATAGCGATTGAAAATCTCAGGTAACCGTTGCTTTTCATTGTTGTTTTACTGAAAAATGTTGTTCACTCCTATACAAACGCCATTTTTAACTACATTTTGGACAGTTAACTATACCCTAAAGCATAGTTAACTTTAACTACTTTTTAACTGCAGTTAAGGCTAACCATTGAACTAAAAATAACTGGAACGCTACGTTCAGTAAACTGCGCATGCAAATTTTGAAGCTAAAATTTGACTCCCATGAAGCCAGTTTTGACTCCCAGACACGCACTTCCACGCGTGTTTCTACTGCGCGATTTACTCGCGAGACAATGCAGGGGGCGATCGAAGCATGCCGTTTTGAACGTTTTCATGGCAAGATGCGAATCGAAAGGGAAACGGGCCTTTTATTTTAAATCGGGCCTTTTAAAGCCTGTGTACGACCCTGTATAATTTAGCTTCAAACTTCCGCTTGAACGTAGCGTTCCAGTTATTTTTAGTTCAATGAGGCTAACTACACTTTTATACAACCGGCTTAACTACGTGATTAAAGTTAACTATTTTTAGGGCTTTTTAACTACTTTTTAACTGCAGTTAGCGCTAACTACGTTTTTATACAACCGGCCCCTGGCATTGGACGCTTGTTTTGCTATGAGATTTTTAAATTTCATCAATGCCGTTGTCATTTTGGCCACGGCTACAAGACGTCAGTACAAACAGAGGGGACTTTCGTCGACGCTGCATAAAAATAGTGCGGGATCGTGAGCTTTTTCCCGCAAATTTTGCTTCTCGATGTTTGGCTTGCAATTTCTAAGGATATTGAAGTTTTCAGCATTGTGATTCACTGGTTTTTGAAAGTATCAGGGTTTTTATTGTTGGAGTTTATAGGCTAACTCTTCAACAACGTGATGACTGTTTTTAAAGCAAAGCAATTGAAAGGAAAACTTATATTTTCATACGAAGAAGATAAGTGGCGATATTTATGTTGCACTGTTTTGAGCAGATGCTTCAGTCGAAGAACATGATATGATCGGACCATGTATCTTAAAAGTATACTTGGAACAGCCGAAAAAATTGGTAAATTTTGTTACCCGGTGTGTTGGGCATCATAATTCACGGGAATAGTACACAGCGGCGTTTATACTGGCTATGAAATATCCTGATTACGAGTTCCTCGAGTCCTTCCTCGAGTTCTCTACCGCCATGTGACCTGTAGTTTAATGCGGCACGCGTCTTTGAAAGGGCTTTACTTGACTTTAATCGACGTGTAAGGTTTAACTTAGGTAAGCCAACATTTCTTTGTAATGCAAGCTATATTTTCATATCTTTAATGTGTGAATATATTTAATTTTGTAAAAAATTAAGCGCAATATGTTGTTGGAGAAAGTATCGAGTGCTTCATAATAACTTGTATAAAGATATTCGTATTTTATTCAAAATCTACCCTTTATCACCAGTTTTTTTACTCTTTTATGTTAAAGTATACATAATCCTTGAGTTGATAACACGATGATCTACTCGATAAAAATTGGGAAAAGGGGCGATCTTTGCACAGAAACTTTACCGTTCCGTGAAATCGGTAGTTCAGAGACCCTATTTTCATTGCAGTATTTCGTGACAATTTGTTGGCCGATTTCTAGTTTATATTTTCGAACGAGTTTCTAGTGAATTAAATTAATTGTCTATCTTCTAAACAGTAGTAATAAGCGCGATTTCTTTTTGTTGATAGATGTTGAACTGATTTTAGTTTTGTTCATATACAACAAGTACACTACCGAGTACTGAATCACTGTTTGCAAAAAAATTAGTCTATATCATCTCAAAAATTCAAAAAAGCTTGTTTTTAAAGTGAAATAGTTTTTCCATGGATAAAAGTAGTTTTATGGAGTTAAAAATAGGGCAAGTACGAATTTAAAGAAAGTCAGGTGCACTTGTATATCTCACTTCGAAAAAGATATAGCTACATATAAAACAGGTATATTTGTCACGTTCTTATTCCAAAGCAAACACTTCTAAGTTGGAAATGCCTAAAATTGTGAGGTAGAAACAGTAAAGAAACAAGAAAACGACTTCATTAACACGAGTAGTTTTGGCCAATTTGGTGTTTCTTTCTAGAATTCAGTTACGCGATTAACCCGCACTCATGTGCACTCCACGCTTACGTTTCTCGCACATGCGTAGACGAAAGTCTCCTCTGTTGTCAGTAAATATGAGCACAGAATAAGAAGGTACAGCAGAAGCGTCACTCAAGCAAATATTTGTCCGCGTTTTTACAAGCGATTCGTCATCAATCACGCCATCCTGGCTAGTACAACCATGCATGAGCACTTTGTACCTACCAAAACCTAATAAAAATTTCCGGTTATACTAGCCAGGATGGCGTGAGCGAGTTAAATTTCCGTGGACCTAAAACAATAAGGGAACTGACTCGAGTGACGCTTCTGCTGTACCTTCTTATTCTGTGATATAAGTGTCGAGAGTCACCCTTCTTCCCAGGGACTATAATATATCGGCCACGCGCGTCATTCATAGGCCCTGGGATACACGGAACAAGAAGAGCAAGAAAACTTGTAGTAGTTTGCAATCTCGTTCCCAGAGTATGCATGTTCGCGAGTTATGTAGTGGCATGCCACTGCATAACCCACGAACAGGCATACTCCGGGAACGAGATTGAGTAGTTTCTAAAACGCATACTCTTGAGTTGGGACGCTTTAGCACCCCTAACAATTCTTACAGACAAGTATTATGAAGAAACGTTGCATTTGTGTTGAGTCAACATATTTTGATAGAATAATTTTGTGTAGTGGAAACTGCTCAACCTCTGCGGAATAATAGTTCTCTGAGAAGCCAATTAGATCTTACACTTTAGTCGTCTTCTCCCGAGCCAAATTTCAACAAGTGACCTAATGAAAATGGCTCTGAGGACGAGAATGTGTCGAGAAGAAGGTGCTACTTTACTCTGCTCGGCAGCAATAAATCCGTAAAACCTCTCATGTTACGCGCACAAAGAGATAAAGAATACCGAATGGTTTTCCGTGCAGGATTGCGTGATACATGCACGCGGGATGTTGCGAGGCTTTCGGAAAGCGTGAAAATACACGAGCCGTAGGTGAGTGAATTTTTGCGCTTTCCGAAAGTCGAGCAACATCCCAAGTGCATGGATCATGCTATCCTGCACGGGAAAACCATTTGGTAATTGTTTTATAAAATTACTACAGTGAAACGACGGTTAACTTGATTAAAATTACTGATGAAATGTGCAGTTCTCACAACAATCGTGAATTAACCAATCGGTGAATCGCTACTCCACGCTATTGAAAACAACAACAAATGTGAACAGAATTTGATCGCAAATTCGCGAAAATATGCGGCGAAAATACATAGTCTTTTTGGACCAGGAACTGGTCCCCAATCGCTGCTAATCTTGTTGTTGTTGTTGTTGTTGTTGTTGTTGTTGTTGTTGTTGTTGTTGTTGTTGTTGTTGTTGTTGTTGTTGTTGTTAGGGGGCGACGCTCTTTGAAAAAACCCTAAGGCTCCGTCATTACTTGTCTGATTGGAATGAAATTTGACACAATTATTCTAAGCAATATTCCGCATCGATTGACGGTGTTCGATTTTTTATTTTTGACTTTAGAAGCAAGATACAAGCAATTTTTGACTGTATTCGTAGCAAATAATATATACATATCATTAATATTCAGCAAATATATTAGCAAACGCAAACGATAAGAAAGACATTGTCTTGTCTATTGTTGTGAACACAATCACAATAGTCTAAAGCTTCTCAAGAATGTGAACGACTAATTATAACAATTAATTATAAGCGTTAAGTTGACTAAATTGAACACGCTGGCTTAGTTTCTCAAAGCGTAGTGGAGTAATATTGCTATCTGGCTGTCATATAATATTCATAGTCCGATAGAAAATCGTGAACCGTAAAAACAAAGACATGAAAATTTGTTTTTAGCACAAGCATGCAGTTATGAAGCCATGACTAAGCGAGATGAAATTGCATTAACCTGGCAACAATTCAGATAATTTGTTACCTTAACTTATTTTGTAATTAATGGCAGGCACGGCAAGGCAAAATTTGATGTACGGCAAAAGTTAGCTGACTTCGGCACGGCATGTTTATTCTAAATATTGTGGGACATTTAACTTATCTATTGAATTCAAATGCGAGGAAATACTTTTGAAAACTGCGCATTTAGTTATCTATGGTTTGTCCAGATTTACACCTCATTTAGGCTATATACACACGGCACTAGACACATTTTGCCCGGATAAAGTGTATCTTGCATGACCAAATTAAAGCAAAACATTTAGCGAACTCAGTCTACGTTGCAAACTTCGAGAACATTAGTTTCACAAGTGTCTAGTTATTTGTTTATCAAGTCAAAATCTCGAAGATTTTGAACGTTTAACGATTTGCACAAGATCGAAACTGGGTCACGCAGTTCCTGGTCCACTATAGTACGATCGTACTTGTTCTATAAAATATACGAAATTTGAAATGGAAAACCAGCTAAACAGAAAGCCAAAGTAGTTATGAAGATTCTCCACCTGAATACTTGAAGATTGCGAAGCGTTTGAACTTTGAAGCAGAGATGTTGTACACTTGTACTTGCCATGGTCTGATGAATTTCAATGCTACGCCTTGCTACTTGATGAACAGCAATGTATCGCGGATCAGAAATTTATTCATACAACTAAACCAACGTCTCTATAATTGCAAACTTACTTCAAAGTCGAAAGGTATTGTAGCCTACAATGAAACTTTACAATGCGAGTATATTTGTGAAATTATGTGCAAGAATTTCTGTTTAGAATTTCCCCGCAAGATTGTCTGATCCTGCACGGCTGTTGACCAATCAAATTGGGTGTTTCACTGTAGTTATTATATAAAGGTCATTCCTTAAGGCCGAAACACACTGGACGCGATTCGACAACGCGGCGCGATTTTCGATTTTCACTGACCTATGGACTTTGATCTTGTTTAAGTTTTCCAAATATTTAGAAGCGGTATAACATTTTGAGTTATGTGGTCTACATATTTTTTAAACTTTTCATTCATTCGCTGTTCTATTATGTAAACTTTCAAAAACTGAAAAATCGCGCCGCGTTGTCGAATGGCGTCAGGTGTGTCTCGGCCTTTAGAATTGGGTAAGATTAGTTCACTACATTCGTGCGCAAAATATGGGAGGTCAACCGCGATAAACCAAACTGAATTTATATATCCTACTGAATATCCGACTTTTCAGCCAGTCATTCTATAGCCCAAATTTTACAGTTACCATTTTTGTATGTTGACATTTGGTGCTCGTACATACACATACTAAAAAATACATGCATGCAGCAACCCCTCGCCGGCTTTCTTAACAGATGAAGTATAAAAACGCCATCATAAACAACTCATGCGCTAGCTTAATAACGATAACATTCGCTTCAATTTCATGTATACCAGCTTGCATTAAAACACATTTATTGTGCATGAATTATCGAGTTAAGAATGGCGTAAAAATTTCGCAGATTTGAATAAAATCGACAACACAAAGCAGGTATACGGAGTGAAATTTTACTACTGAACTGTTGACACTTACCCAAACCGGCACAACAACGATTAAATTATTACTGAAAAACATCAACATCAAAACAATTATTACGAACCTTGTTTCACGGTTGAACAGCCATTAATTCATGCATGAAACTACAGGCTTATTTCCAGTTAAAATCGAAAACAAAAATGTTTTGCACTTTTGTAAACTTTTTTACGAAAGTTAAAACAAAAAGTTGCTGTAAAACAGCAAAATACGTCCTTTCAAAATGAAAAACAATTCTTTAGCCAGAGCTTATACTCGCGCATGCGTATAACGTCGAAAACCGTCCATGACATAAACAAAATTGATGACAACTTTGTACTTCGCTATTTTTTCACATAGCCGGTTATAATTAGCCGGGCGGAATTAGTACCCTCGCCCCGGGCTTACGCCCGGAACGGCGCTCGCCGTTGGCTCGGGGATAAGTTCATGAGTCTTCGAGAATTATAGTTTAGTAGATGAATGTCTGTATCATAGATCAACTTAAAAGTAGCAATATTGTAGATGTATTGCACGTAAATTACGGATTTTTAGGGTTCCTCCTATAGCTCTCGTGCCCCGACTGTCCTTCTTGGCGAATATGCGAGCAAATTAATCGAGTTGTGTTGTTATTTTATAGCAGTGCAAGGAGCGATACGACGTTTATTATTCGAGTTGAACAACTTTTTAAATACTTCAGTAAAAACACAAATAAATTGCGGTTGTGAATTTGTTATTACAGTATTAACATTATTAATATTAGATTAATTTTGAATTTTATACTATAATTAATTAACCCTACATAAATTATGTCATTGTTCATTATTAAAAAACGTATTGTTATCATTAGCTTGATACATACAGTATATTGCATCATTGCTACTACGTATATACAGAATTATTAATATTAAAGTCTTATTACAACATTACATGAATATTTACCATGTCAATTTACGATGTTTATTAAGTAAATAAAACACTTATAACTTGAAAGAAAAGTGGATACATGAAAAGATTACCTTAAGATTGCCAATACCAGCCGACAAGTATACATAAGCGGAAGGTTATCATCTTGAAACCCAAGAGTTCAGTCAAAACAAGACGAGAATAAATTAGTAATATTTAGATTAAATTCCAAAGTTATCATCAAACGTCTTTTTAATTAATATTAATTTAATTGTTCGCTCATTCTACGGATAACATCAACGTATCGCTTCTCTCTATCGGTGAAGGCAGATTGAAAATCGACCTTCTGGTGATCAACAGTCTTACTGAACTTGAGCATTTTATAGAACACTTTTTCGTGCTCATCTGACCAGATAAACTCTTTCTTCAATTCACGCCACTTCCTGTTTCCTTCACGCCCTTCTGGTCTATCCTTACTCTCGTCCAGCCATAACATCAGGTTTGCAAAGATTGGACCGAACATGACTTTCGTACGTGGTGGGTAGATGTGTGCGGCAAGGCCATACCCGAAGTTGTTAGTGATCCGTGCTATTTCAAGATTATCGTTTTTCTTCATTAATTCGTCTACCTGGGGCTGGAGTTTCTCCACAATTTTCTCTAAGCGATCAATGCGCTTTCGATCCTCATCCCAGATTTTGTCACTTTTATCTACTTCATTTTCCATTTCTTTTGCCATCTTTTTGTGTTTGATGAAGCAGTTATTTATAGTATGTAATTCTTCTTCCATTCCTTCATAGTTTTTCCGTTTATTTCTTTTAATAACATCTTCAGTTTTCTTGTTACCATTCACCATACCTTCATGTATGTCTGTAGTAAACTTCCGAAGTGTTTCCATTTTTTTCTCCAGACAGTTTTAACAGATTTCCTGTAAAGTACATACCAAATTAATGATAAGAATGTGTATATTTTGCGGCTAATGGAAAATTCAGTTAAGAATAAATTTTCGATGTTAAGAAAGATATACAGGTAAGGTTATATTATTGTATTTGTTTGTCGAAATTTATCAACTGCAGGATAAATAACTAATTTAGGTCAGTAAACCAGTACAGCACACAGCAGGGAGCAGCTGGGGCAACCGCTTCCCTTCCTAACTTATTAGACGTCTAGAGAAAAAATGCCTGGTCGAGAATAAGAATGAGCTTGAAGGTTATGAACCAAACACGAAGTACGATAGATTGAAGGACAAACATACGAAACAGTATTTTTGAAAATGTTTCGGTCTACGAGAGATGATGAATTCAAAGGTCACTCACCCATAGGTCAATTATGAATCACACCCCATTCCTCCACCCCACCTCACCCTAGCTCATTTGACCCTAAAAAAAATACTAGATCGACATTCTTCATATTCAAATTAAACCACACAATGAAAATTCTTTGGCTTTCATATTTGATTTCCATCATGCATACGTGACTGAAATTTTGCCAGTTTATACATATCCATTGTCTTAACATTTTTAGCAAATTTCAACTTTATATATGTTCAAAAGATTTAAAATAGTAGGACTTTATCATTTTACCAACGGTCATAGGACATAAATTTAATAAAACGAAATAGTGCGGGATAAATTTAATACAACAAAAAGGGCATTTTCAAGTTTGCTAATGGGGGCAAACTTCATGTGCAAAAACCAAGAAAAAATACTTTAAAACATTTCTATTGTTCCAAAACTTTGTTTTACGCTTAACTCCAGGTATTTTTGCTGATTGTTAGCTTTTAGTTCTTTCTTTAAGTACTCTAAAACTGAAAAAAATGGAAATTTTTAAAGTTGTGTTATTTTCAATGCTGTGCCTGTGCCAAAATTGTTACAGTCCACTTTGCATCTAGGAACGAAACTTCATATATAGAGAGCGAGATTTAGCCAATCAGATAGCGTAATTTGCCCCATTTAAATTAAGAAACTTCAATTTTTCCTCGATTTTTCCCACGATCGCCAATCCATTCTTTGATAATCTCTATGCATAGGACTACGAATTGGGCACCCTATGGAATACATTATTTGGCAGAGGCGTAATTTTCTCTATTCTTTCTTTGTTCTTCCCCCCCCCAGCGCTTTCCTATTCTTCCCTTGTTCTCCCCCCCCCCCGCCCAGCGCTTTCATCAATTGCCCTACATTTTCAGATATACAGCCTGCGTTTAAAACTAAAATACTAAATGCTTCTCCCAACAAGATAAAACCAATCCCAATTGTTTGTCATAGGTAATTAGGCGGGTCCGGAGGACTGGCACACCTTCTCACCCCCTTTAGTGGTCCTGAATTTCGTGCACTTTTGAATGACGCATATAGCAGCAAGCACGTTAGCTAATAATCGTACACATGACTTTAGGGAAATCAGAGATGAGTGATATACATTATCACAGTAGCAAAAGCAAGGATAAAAGTGATGTGACTTAGAGAAGGAGTGCTAACGATCAACACTGTCCTTCACATTAATCGGTGATGTTGTTTGGTGCAGTTTTATCATATTAAGACAAGAAAATTTTCTTCAGGCTTCATTAGTACGAACACAATCTCGAATATAAGAAAGCGTGAATTACTGGTGTTGTCTCAAAAATTGAATAAAAGTAAATTAAAATAAATGTGGTTAAATTGTACAACAATGCCATATCTTATTAAAATAGCAAAAACTGTGTTTTATTGCAAAATACAATTGGGGTGTTATACCCCCATTCCCGGTCTCTACAGCCCTGCTAAAATATCCCTTCAACACCCTTCATGTTCAGAGTAAAACGTACAATGAAAACGCTTTGTGGCTTTCATGTTTGATTTCCATTGTAAAACCTTAAAAATATGTCCATATTTCCAATGCCCACTGTTTTGTAAGTAATCCGCCACCTTGAAATAATGAAAGGACTACTTCAGTTTTACATAAAATCAGACTGTTTCCCAGGCTCTATCGCTCTACTAGACAGAGCGGAAGCGAAAGCCTGGACTTGAACCATGAAAGGTGTCACAATTTTAACTTTGTACCCTGAAGTTGTTTCATGGCGGTAGATCATGAATTCTTGTGTTGCTAGCCTTCAGTGTAATGGTTTTGATTTAACAAATATAAAACATTTTCCGTGTTGATATACAGTTATATCAATACGAGTGAAAATTGGGAAAACGAGAAATTATGTGCAAAACACAACGCCCGAAGGGCGGAGTGATTTCACACAATTTCGAGTTTTCCCAATTTCCACGAGTGTTGATATAACTATTTATTTTTTTATTTGTGCATGCCTACTGCTATTGTTTGATTTCCTGCAATCTGATTGATACGATATCTTGACCGTGGTCCAAAAGTGTTATTTTTTCGCGAAAAACCGAGGAGTGAAAACAATTTTCAAACTCAAACATTACCCAAAAAGTTTAAAAATTCACCCTATCGATACTAAAGACAGTAAAATACAGTGAATTGGCTTCAGTGGACTTAGTGCCAAGCCCGAAATGTACTTTTCTCCGACCGAACTGCGAAAAAAAACAAATATAAACATCGAAAAACACTTGCCAGTGCTACATGTTTTGATTCAAATGTTCGACATATATTCAGCTTTTCTTCAAAAATATACGTATATAAATAGTACAACGTACAACTTGTCCTTAAACATAAAATGTTAAAAAAACAACCTTAAATGGCAGTTTAAAGACGATTCCTGGGCTTATTCGGGCAAAATTGTTTTTATAAATGTTGTAAAGAACAAATTGTTTTTCGGCAACTAAAATTTGTATTTGTCTGTCAAAAAGCATTTTTCGAGCATGTCCATGCTGCAAAACGAATCGGAAAATAAATATTTTTACTTTTAGTCCAGGAGGAGAAGGGG
>CACRXK020013533.1:0-13947 GCA_902702795.2 Paramuricea clavata
CTAACTCTAAATTGCTGTTTCATTATTGTTTGTCATCACTTTTTATTTTATTAAAAATGTCAGATCCAAATTGCTGTTTCATCGTATATGTGTCAGCTTTTGGTTAAGATATTTTATACAACGACGTCAGATTCAAATTGCTGTCTCATCGTTTGTCAGCTATATTGCATGACTAGGCCGATATTTTGCTAGTTCCAAGAATCATTAATAATTCATGAAGAAAACACAAAAGAAATCATGAGCGTGAAGGTGTTTGTACTCTGATACAGAAATCATGCTGATTTACATAAACTTTAAGTTCAATTTTCTCACCAAATATTACTCATTTATTTTAAATTGTTGAAGAATATACGAATGTTCTCAACACGTTGTTTCACAAGCCGTTTACAACATTCGTGTCCGTGTTGTATCCGATAATTACAAGAGACCTTACGATTTTAGGACGGCAACGCGACGACGACGGGCAAAACAAACTTCAAATAAATGGTAGTAAAGATAATTCGTCGTACATTATCAATCGTATGAAGTTAATACAGTCTTAGAAGTTGAAGACATGGGTTTTATGGTTGGGAAGAGTTCTGCTGAACCCAGTTTGAAGTTGCACTTGTTGCGGCTTGAAATGCAGCCGTTGTATCAAGACGTGAAAATCTGTGACTTGGCGTTGTAAACCAAGCGAAGGACAATGTCTAAATTATTCATATATTGTAATTATATTCCATTCTTTTCATAGAGAATAATACATGGGTGCGCGGAAATACCAGATTTATTTCGAGTGTTGAACATGATATCTCACGAGTGAGCGCAGCGAACGAGTGAGATATCATGTTCAACACGAGAAATAAATCTGGTATTTCCAAGCACCCATGTATTTTTCTGTTTATTATATAAACAAAATTCAGTGAAAAACAATAAAACGTCCGTGGCAATGCGTTTTATAACAAATGATATTTTCACACGTAAAAATATCGTATTTTTTACGTGTGTTTAAATACGATTTTTCTCAGTGGCCAAAAACTCTATATAACACTTATGTTTATATAATAAAATGATTTATTGTATTGGTAGCCGTCGCCGTCGCGTTGCCGTCCTAAAATCGTAAGCTCTCTACTATTTACAACATGAGCGGCCGTGTTGTACAAAACTTTATGGTTTGCGTTGACAAGCTCTCACCTAATAACAATACCAAACACTCCATATTCACAGACGACATCTTCCTCTAAGATCTCATCTTTGTGAACTTGCACAATATAATTCTTGAGAACGGGTGGTCGTATTTTCTCCATCAAAACATACTGAGTACGTGAATTATCCTCCTTTGATAATACATCACGTATTTCTTCGCCATATATATTGTTACCTAAAAATGGATTTAAGTATTAAGATTAATTCTATGATATGGGCTCGTGGCAAATGACATTTTTGAGTACTTGCATAGTTACAACTGCTTTGATAATGTAAGCATAGAAATGAAACCGAGGTGACTAAGCATTTAAATGATATATGTGAATGGCGGTAGCAATGGGCATAAAAACGCTTTAGATGGTTAGATCTATGAAAGCAACTCGTATCTATTCCCACAGCTATGGTTCGTCAAGTTTTAAATGTTCTGTGCATGTAATCTGTAGTTGAGAATTTTTGATCTTGTACCTCCGCCTTCCCGTTGTGGTTTGACAACAAAACGATCAGGATTTTCAATCGCCATCTTTGCATTCTTATCCCCTTCTTCCCCCTGGGTAAAGGTAAGACAAGTTTGTATGCATTATTTTTACTTGACTAACAACTTTTAAGATTGTAACTAAACTCGTGTACAATATTGGTAAAGTCGTCAGTGCAAACCATGGTGGTTTAACGTACGTTGTCCAGTGAGAAAAGTCCAGCAAAAGTCTTTCGTATTCTCGCTACCATCTCCGGATCATCCAGAAACCTACAAGTTTAAAATTCTTGTCAAAGTAGAGCACCCTATTTGGACTCAGACTATCACGTCGGTCCAGAGTTAAGAGTGCAAGTCACAAGTCATTTCTTGCAAGTCACAAGTCATTTTGTCTGTGACCAAGTCGCAAGTCATTTCGTCCAAGTCCAGTCAAGAAGTCGTCAATCTGATTAACAAAGTCAAGTCACAAAAATTATGATTCAAGTCGCATGACTCGAGTCTCCAACTCTGACCACATCAAGAAATGAGTTGTTGGTATCACTCGTGTTGTTAAGTTGTTACATGCAGAACTACCAATGTTGCTACATGAATGGGCAAAAAAGTCTATCCACCTTTCAACCACTCCTGGCTCTGCGAGTACTTGTTGGATCTTCTTCGTTCCCACCAGTTGATACGCGATTGTTGGACATTTTATTGCACGCGATCGTTCCAGTTTTAACCGCGCTGACCAATCCTATATAGAACAGATATGGTGGATTTCAGTTAACGAAACCAGGCATTAGATGGTGATCATCTCAAGTTAGCTCGCCAGGTGTAGCACTGTGGTGGTCAAGTCGAGAAATACTGACATTTATAGCAGGGGTGGAAAAAATAGGCGAGCACGCGCGAGCAATGCTCGCAGGAAATGTTAAACAGCTGCAGGAAATTTGTTTGAATGAAGATTTGTTGTTGAAAATTTGAAGGAAACCTTAACACCCATGTCCCACTATGGCCGCAACAACATATGGTTCATGACAGGTTGACAGACATTATTCCTTGAGTTTAAAACCATGGTCATGCAACTAGAACACTGTATGTTTATGCACATGCAGATTTAGCATAAACATACTCCGTTGGTCTGCAGGGAATTTTTGTCTCTATAGGTGTTCTCCCAGGAAGAACATTTTTTCCTGCCCTGATTTATAGAAGCAAGTACATCTCTCAAACTACATCTCCCAATTCTATATGAAAAGATCACTTCTTAATGTCTTCACGTTCATAGTTTAGTAAGAGTTGATTTACCTTTTCTGAATAGTAATCTTTTGGTGTATAACCTGCTCGGAAATACGCTACTGCAATCTCTTTACCGTCACTAAAATAAAATATTGTCGTGAATCAATTCTGCGGTGCCTTCGCCCTATAAAACGCTGAATAGTTGACTTACATGACAAGTTTTTTGTCGTCTTTTAATTCACCATTCTCCTCGATTTCTTGTAAAGTTCTTCTGATCACTTTCACAGCAGGATTGCTGTTAAAATAATGGTTGTGCTCTGAAATCTCGCGGTTTGCTAACAAGCATCATTCATTCTCACTAAAGCCTCAATGCAACACTTGCAAACAAAATACTACCGCTACAGTTAAAACTACCCTTCACAATGAAAACGAAAAACTGCGGGACTAAACTTTCTCACCTCTGTCGTATACTATACTCTAACACTCGCTGGTCAACACGGTTTTTTTCACCGCTTTGAACAACCATTAAAACAACAGCACTGAAACACAAAACAAGAGAATTAAGATTGCATTAAACATAAAAATTATAAAAGTTGTCCAATGTGAATTTCAAAACATCTATTTTGACTGTGTTTCACCTTTCATTTCCATACAAACTCCAAGCTGTGACTATTCCCTTGCCTAATCCTTGTGCTGCACCATTTGCAGGCAGCTAGGAAACATAAAATTAACAACCATCATGTAAGATGTAAGATGGAAACAATATTATGGATGCATACTCCGGTGTATTCTTGCACTAAATTAATGACAGCAAGAGTCAAACAAATTGGAGTGACTTCTTTGGATGCATCATTATGAGAAAAGCTGGTGCATGTCATTAAAAGAAGTAACTAAAAGAGATTAATTGTCACCTTTTCTGTTATTTTATCATCACTGTCAGCATAGTTCTCCTGGACATATCTACATTGAAAATACAGAGAGAGCACAATAACTTGAAAATTTGTTCTGTCAAGCAGTCACTTTTCATCTCTCTGTTTGCCAACCTTCCTGCAACTATTCTGAACAACCATCAGTTTGCAGACTTGTCTTTAAATGTATTATGTATATGCAGGGGTGCATTCAGCAAATTACTGTTTTTATGGTTCTGGTGTTAAAACAATATAACACATTTTCATGGTTTGTGATGCCATCTTGCCAAGTTTTTTTTTATTTAATGGACTATTCAAATTTTATATTATATCTTATTGGGTTCTTCTGAGCCTAATATGGCAAAATATTATAGTAGGTCGAGACTTCAATATTGGGCCAAAGGTCGAACCTAATATTAATTGAAGTCAAGACTTAATTTTTGAAAATTTGAAGTCTCTAGACCATTGGAAATGGCATTTTTAGAGTCTTTCCTACCCAATATTTTAGTATTGCCTAAAAATGAAGATACATATTGCTACTTACAATTTAATATGACTAGGAAAATTGAGAAAATTCCTTTTTTAATTTACAGCTTTCATAATCAGAGATCAATTTTATTTTCTTTACCTGTGCAACTCAGTTACATGGGACCCAATACCACCAAATGAACTTGAAATAGTATTAATTTCTATTTGCTTGATTTCATAGCCTTGTAAAAAATCTTTCTCACTTCCTGAGATTGGATTCATCATGTAATCTGACCGAAGTAGTCCCAATGATATTTTCTGAAATATTTGAAATTAAAGTATTATATTTGATCATTTCCTTAAAATTAATAAGCTGCAATGTGCCCATATGTTGTTGTTTACCGCGAGTAATCCCAGAGGGTTTTATTAAGGCCAATGAAAATTGATATCATGTTTCTCGTCCACAATTTTCAAAAATTTGGAGCGGGATTTTTTCATTTTTCATTATTTTTTGTATTTGAATTCTGCTTGTCAATAATTTCCTTGACCCAGTAAAAAACCCCATAAAAATCTGAAGTATTAAAAATTGGTGTATAATTCATTTTAATTTAATACGTCCTACACTACAGTCTACAGACTACAGTATATTTCTACACATACCAGGGCTGACATGAAAAATAGAGGCATTCTGGCGAGTAATATCTTTAGAAAGATACAATTTGAGTTGCGCTTGCGGAATGCAGCAATAAGACTTTGATCTGGAGATGAATTTGGTGTTTTTTAAGCCTATTTTTCAAAAATAATGAATAATGAAAAATTTTCGTGCGGCAGATAAATCCCATGCGGGCGGGGACGAGAAACATGATATCAATTTTCATTGGCCTAATATAGAGGAAAGTGTCCTTACATGATTTGAATATTAGTAGAGAGGAAAGTGTCCTAACATGTTCTGAAAAGGTGACGTACTGCATGGCTTACTCACCTGAGCAATTCCTTCCTTTCGAGTTGTATCGTAGATGTGAAAAAGTTTTTCGGTGAATGTGTCGGCTTCCATAGCACTAGAAACAAGCATTGTAAACTATTCAAAGCAAAGCAAAGCAATCATATAAGCAAGAAAGCCATAACACACTTTTGTTGCCAAGCCAAGTGGTAAGGATAAGGTGGTCACATTTTAGGGTGGTGAGGAGAAATGTTAAGGGGTGGGTCTGTGTCATCAAAACGGAAAGTGTTCCCTGAGCAAGAAGGGCAAAACTATTTTTTCTACATTGCTTTGCTGGTGATCAAAGGCTGAGTACGCTTTTCGCGCGCTTTTCTTAACTCTCGCAACATTCCCGCGTGTTTGGATCAGGCCATCCAAACACGGAAACCATAAAGTAATTGTTTTATAAAATAACAACAACACGATATTCTTCCGTGTTTGGATGGCCTGATCCAAACACGGGTTTCGACCAATCAGAGCACACGTTATATACATGTTATTTTATAACGATATATGCCAGACGACATGGCAATTATAGTACTTGTCAATGTAACATTTGGCAAAACCTGAAATCAGCCACAAGTAAGCATTAAGGCTGATTTACATTGCACAACTTTTGCCTAAGACTGTCGCATGTAACCTGATTACAACTTGTGTTGTACTGTGTATAAGTCAAGCACTGTGTAAGTCAATGTTGTAGGTCGCAGGTGAGTTGTGTGCTTGATTTACACTGTACAACTCAAGTTGTAAGCAGGTTGCATGCGACAGTTTTAGGCAAAAGTTGTACAACGGCCTTCTAATACCTCTATTAAAACTACGAATTATTTATAGAAAATTTATCTCTCACCACACCCATTTTATTTCACATATTTTAATACATGTGATACATATTAAGTTACAAATACTCACCTCGCAAGAGAAGACTTCAAAAATTCATAATCTTTGCTAATTTTATCCACGAGTATATTAAAATCTTTTTGAACTTTAAAACCTTGTTCGAAAAGCGTCTTAGGGAAAGGAGACGCGAACAGTGTGAATGGGGCATGAGAAAATAAATTTGGGGAGGGGGCATCTTTTGGAATCATGAGAATACCATTACTGACTGCAAAGTCTCGAGCCTGTTCCACAAGCGATGCGAGTTTTTCTTTCGGAATATTCCTTCCTTGCTGTAAAGAATCCATCTTGAAACATCAAATTTAAGTCCTCTTGAGTTAATGCGCTTTAAATTTTATTTAAGACAGCATAAACTTGTTTATACCTAAAATAATATATGATGACATTGTACATATGACACCGCGTTGTCCACGAATATTCAAATGAGCTATTAAAAGCTGTCGCAGTAAACATGTAATGCAAGGACTAAATTATGGTATTTAAAGCGCTCAAATCAGTAGATATTATCCAGCAAAAATTATATATTTGTTTTTAAAAAGACGTAATTTCTGAGTTGTAGAAGTGTTGTATTAAAAGTTTCCAGTGGTAATTTCCCTGAGTAATCCTTCCAATCATGTGCGACCGTGCCTCTTATATTTTGTTATATCACCTCCCCCGTAATACTATCAATTTCAGACCTAAAATACTTGATAAAACGGGGGGTGCAAGCCCTCTTTGGCAAAAGTTGCCATCTTGCAATTACAAACAAATAAAAATGTAGCTGTTTTCTGCTTTATAAATTGTGTTTTTAAAACTCTACGATGGAGAAATTATTAACATCGGAGTGCGAAGATGGTATAAATCTTGACTATGTACGTTCTGTGTTTATTCAAATGAACGATTTAAGAAAAGAAGGGGCTTTTTGTGATGTTGTCATTGAGTGTGACGATGGACGGAGCTTTGAAGGCCACCGAATCGTTCTTGCGTCTGCTAGTCCATATTTTCGAGCAATGTTCTCACATAACATGCAAGAATCGCAGCAGAAACTTGTCAAAATACAACAAATTGAGAGTCGAGTTATGGAAGAACTCTTAAACTTTTCCTATACTGGAAAGGCGAAGCTTGTTGCAAAGGAGCATGATTTTATAGAGAGTTTATTGCTTGCATCTAACATGCTGCAATTTCAGCAAGTCGAGGACGCATGTGTGAAGTTCATTAGAGAACATGTGACTGTAAAGAGTTTGTATAAGTTTTGGCAGCTAGCGCAGGAGCATCCTCAGATTGCATTAAATAACGTCATTAATGATTTTATTGTCAAACATTTTGCAAAAGTCGTTCAAACGCCAGGTAATTGTGAATCGCAGGTTTAGTACACTGATTAGTCACCCTCTACCTTGTCTAATCCAAAAATTTGCATTGCCATTCTGGCACACACATACCCCCTCCCCTGGAACATGTTACATCATACTCCCCCACCCCCCTTTGCCAATTAAATGCTAATGTACCCTACTGTATCATTTTACACATTCAAATACAAACTTAATGCTAAAACAACCCATTATTTTTTGTAGCATTTCTTCAGTTCAATGCGAGTGAACTGAAAGCATTTCTTGCTGATGACAATCTGAATGTTAATTCAGAAACTCAAGCATTTGAAGCGCTCCTAAAATGGATCAGATGCAATAAAATGGAAAGATTACAGAATGTCAAGTCACTTATTTCTCAGATCAGATTACCTCTGCTACCAAAACATTATCTCACAGAGAATGTCATGAATGAGGCAGTCCTAAAATTTGAAGGTGATGTCGTGTTATTTATAAAGAAAACTTGCTTAGCTTGCAATATCCCTTGCAATTGTGGAATAGCACTCTATCCCACTGTGAACTGTGGGCCATTGCAAGCAATATCACACACATTTGGGTTCCATGTGATCTTGATACGCGGAAAAGTACTGGCACTAGTTGTCAAATAGAAATCCATTTTATGATTAAAACAACTGAATATTTCCTGTAATATACTTTATTTTGATTCCATATTTTTGTCAGAGCTATAGTTCTCATAAGCAAACATATTTACAAAATTTCAACTAGTTTCATAAAGAATAACGAAAGATATAATTGACTGAGTACATCAAAATGGATTTCTATTCGGACAACCCTTTCTGAACGCTGATTGGCTAAAATACGAACACGAGATCACCTGGTTAACTAACTATATCTGACTGATTCAGATTTATTTATTTACTCAATTTACTTATTGAACTTTGCCAACACAAACGTACCGTACATACAGACATGACATTACAACAGCAGAACATGCATGCACATTGAATCAAACAACAAATGGTGGGGTCACCACAGCAGTATAAACCAACTACAGTACTGTGGGCCCTTGTTAACAAATATAACAAACTATAAAATTCTATGTAAAGGCCACATTACACAAGGCAATATCTGCTGCAACCAACAGATAAAAATCTTAAAGGATGAAGTGTTTCACCATTAAACTGTTTCTGTATCTTGACTCTTTTTCATACCATATATTTTAGATTGTACTCAACTTTTCAAAGATGCATGTGAATACCAGAACTACCCTGAGAGACGATGTTTACTCCGTAGCAAGGATAACACCCCACGTAAGAACACACAACGTTATATTTATGTTATTGGTGGTTACGACAGAGTCGAGGAACGCTTTCTTAACACAGTGGATTGTTTCGATACAATTGCTGAGACGTGGCTGAATGTTGCTCCCATGACAACTGCTCGTATACGACATGGTGTAACAGTTCTTGATGGGATGATATATGCAGTAGGTGGGCAATGTGATGACGATGTCTCTGTGAGGACGGTCGAGAGATATGACCCTGTCGCTAACAAATGGTATGATGTCACACCTATGAATGAGTGTAAAGGTAGGTCAATTGAACTGGAATCAAATTTTTAACAACAAAGGCTTGTCAACTTACATGTATTGGCATGTCATTGTTCTGTTTTACACTATGTGTGAGCAAACTTGGGCAAAGAAGCTCATCTGAGAATTTGTCTGTGAATAAATGCAGTAAACAGGTGGATGAACTGTCAAGATAACTAAAGAAGAAACTTGTATGTGCAGTGAATCTTGACAGATTATTCATCTAAACATGACATTAGACAAACTATAAATGAAAATATATCATGATTTGTTCCCAGAACCATTTCCAGCATAGATTGTAATATTCTAGATAGTTTGTCTGAATAGTTTGTTTGGCAAAATTAAGCAGCATCAACTTAGCCATGTAGCTCAGACATTAGTGCATATAAATGTTTTGGAAGTGCAAAGGTTGCTGGTTCAATTCCCAGCTGTGGCCGCACATACTCATAAGCAGATCAAAACACCGGTGCATTTACTTGTATATATGCTGTCGAGGACCGTTGAAACCAGAGTGAACTGAGATAAAATTTGGCTGGCTTTTGCTGATAACTGAAGAATGTCGGCTTAGCAAAATGGGATTTAATATATTGGCAATTTGATATTGACACTTGCAGATATTGCCCGGAGAGCAAAGCGGTTATTTTCTTTGCTTATCATTTCCGTTTAGGTTACATAGTTTTCGATATGGATGTTGCCTCTTATTAATCCTAATTTATTTCAGGTCAGTTGGCAGTTGCAGTATGTGATGGTAAGATCTACTGTATTGGTGGTACAGATGACTTACTCAAGGTCAGCCTTTGTAGTGTTGAATGTTATGACCCCGTCACTAACATGTGGACATCTCTTACCCCCATGCCTACAGCCAGAGGTGCCCTCGGTGCAGCCACTTTGAATGGTAAGATATATGCGGTGGGAGGTGGGGACTTTCATGTTGCCTTGGATACTGTTGAAGTGTACGACCCTAAACTTGACTGCTGGTCAACAATGCCCTCCATGAACTATGCGCGTGGGTGTCTCGGATTAACGTGTGTGAACAACACTCTGTATGTGTTTGGTGGGGCACATATGCACAACGGCATGATGACGTACCTGGAGGAGAGCATTGAATGTTTTGATCCAAAGTTGAACCGATGGTTAGTAATCTCGGGTACAGAGGTTTCTTGTTGGGGCGTGGGGATATGTAGTGTCGCTTCGGTGGACGATGCGGACCATCCCGAGGATCAGAGTGAACTCTTCATAGTTGGAGGAATTTATGAGTTCACTGAAGGAGACAAGATGTTGCGAGTCACGGTTACCGAGAGACAGATTTTCTGTAAACCGTTTCACCATGCCAAGGATTTGAGTTGCCGAGTACATACAGGGGCAGTCGCCTTGCATTTAGCCCCTGGCTCATGAATGTGGAACTTTACAGTGGGTATTGCGCATCTTTGCAAGTAACCCTGTCCTAGAGACTGATATTTTGTACATTGTTTCATCATGCCAATGACTTAAGTTGTAGAGTACATACATGGGTGTTGCCTGACATTTAGCCCCTGGTTCATGACTGCTGTCACAGAGGAGATACATATGTATCTACTATATGCTGCTGTGCTCTTGAACTTGCATGAGTCACTGTGTGTTTTGTAAGCTATTCATCATGCGAAGGACTAAAGTTGTGGCTGTGTATTTGCCCCTGGTTCAGGAGCAGTGTGATGAATTCCGTACACTTTTGCGTGAATATTTTGTGTGTCGTGGCCTAGTAAGCATGTATTTAGCCTCGAAGGCGTATTTTACGTTGTCGGAACTGAGGATTCACAATAGACAGCGCAGAGAATTGTCACACTTGATGTTTTATATAATTATCTATTATTTCTCTGAGGAAAACGAACGGAAACGAAGTACACAAGACAATGAGATAGTGTCGGTTTAGATTTGACTTCTTGCCGCTGCCATTAACCAATCAATTGCGTTTAATTTACTCAATTGACCAATCAGATGCGTGCTAAGCCGGTGAGAGGTAGCGGTAGTGGAAGTGAAATCTGAATCTGTCTAGCGTTCATATACTTCATCGGTCAAATTTAAGATGATGCAGGCAAGCTGAAAAGTTTGTTTCCCCCTACGCCGGTCAAACAAAATGTTCAACTTGCCTGGTGTGGGCACGCTCAGAATACATCATCTTAAATATAACACATGAAGATTGAAGAATGCACAAGATCATATCTTAATTTAAACATTAACAAAAACAACCTGTCAGTGTTTATAAATTGTACATAATAAATACTCGACTTGATGTAATTCTTGATATACGTTAATACATTCATATTTACGAATAGTATACGCTGAAATGAAGTGAATTTTGTAAAGAAAAAATCGTGCATATAAAACTATTAATTCATTTTTAAACTTTCGTGACTTTTTTTGCGAGAGGAAATCATGGCTATTGTACGTGAATGCTACGTTATATTAGTCTATAATTTACTGGAGTTTTGCTGAAGGCAAAGTCAAAGAAGTTTTTTTTTAAAGTTATTGGTGGCGTTGATGTCTTATGAATTTCAAGTTTGTAACTTTTGTGTCGTTTCTCGTCATTACTGTAAATTCATTGTGGCTTTTCTCCTGTCCGCGCGGAAATCACAAAGGTGTTCCTGGGGACGATTGTTCAGTGTTCTGTCAATGTAAGTCTCCGGCTGTTTGCGAAGCTTTCCGACAACGTTGCGTTGCACTTTCGGAATATAAAGAGTCCTGCCATTGGACAAAGCCTTGTAGAAAAGGTCTAACCTGCCAGCCTGGAGTTCAGAGATGTTTCAACTCGCCCAGGAAACTGGATGAGCCGTGTTCGTTGGGTTTCCCATGTGGTTCGGGCCTGAGTTGTGCGCCCGGTTTTCAGGTGTGTTATAACCACCCGCGACTTGCAGGTCAACCATGTAGTATTGGTTACGCATGCGCACATAGCTTGTCATGTCAACCAGGAGTTCAAAAGTGTTATCATGAACCTCGTTTGGAAGGCGAGCCGTGTTCGATGGGTATCGGATGTGCCCGGTCGCTCTCGTGTTCACTTTGTGGGAGTCTGCCGGCCACCTGCCAGATGGCACAACTACCTGCTTTCAGTAAACAGGTAAGGGGAAAATCTGCACAGGCCACCCAAGAAATACCATCTGAATAAACCGCAGGTGAAAGCATGGCCTATGGTCTTTACACACTGTAAACTTCAAGGAGTGGAACCAACTGCAAAAGTGTTATTAACAGAATAATATTTTTGGAGTTAACTCCATGCGATTGTCTTTTCATTGTTTTGAAATCCCACTGTTCTCCATGCCATCCAGTCACGTTCCAGTGATCAGAATGTTCCATTGTCTTTTCATTGTTTTGAAAAACCCACTGTTCTCCATGCCATCCAGTCATGATCCAGTGATCAGAATGTTCCATTGTCTTTTCATTGTTTTGAAAATCCCACTGTTCTCCATGTCATCCAGTCACGTTTCAGTGATCAGAATGTTCCATTGTCTTTTCATTGTTTTGAAAATGCCACTGTTCTCCATGCCATCCAGTCACGTTCCAGTGATCAGAATGTTCCATTGTATTTTCATTGTTTTGAAATCTCACTGTTCTCCATGCCATCCAGTCACGTTCCAGTGATCAGAATGTTCCATTGTATTTTCATTGTTTTGAAAAACCCACTGTTCTCCATGCCATCCAGTCATGATCCAGTGATCAGAATGTTCCATTGTCTTTTCATTGTTTTGAAAATCCCACTGTTCTCCATGCCATCCAGTCATGACCCAGTGATCAGAATGTTCCATTGTCGTTTCATTGTTTTGAAAATCCAACTGTTCTCCATGTCATCCAGTTACTCATTGTTTCAACACATGCAAAGGCCGTAATGAAGTTTTTTATTCCTATTCCAGGATCTACAGAAGCCGTACAATAAAGTTGCTTTCTTAGTCACTCACAATTCATATAGCTATGGAATCGATTTTGGGATCTGGGCTCATAATCAGAGGTTCAGTGTTGCCAGGCAACTGAACGATGGCGTCAGAGGCCTTATGTTGGATCTTTACGTAGGTACGTGTTGTAACTGACTGTGCATAATGGTGACTTCCACTAAGACCAGGACGATTTCGACCATAGTATTATTTATAACAGATGCTTACATGAGACATTGAGACCGGGACAAAAAATTCCTCAGACCTGCATGAAGTCATCGCGCTCGCTGGACCGATCCCGCTCCGAATTCAATATTCATCCCGGTCTAGATGTAAAAAAGAAATACATTTCGGATCGGTTGTGCTCTTGCATGCTTCGGAACAATGCATGCTCACAAAGCACTGGTAAAAAGAAAATGGAGGGCAAGGAGAATAAATTGAAAGATTTGTGATTTTCGTACCTGTCTCGTGTGAACATACTGAAAATTGCGATCTCGCCCCTGGTTTGACTTGATCCTGGTCTCATGTGAAGACCAAGAGTATGCCCGTTTGCAGGTTAGGTCATGCACTAGATTGCAGTATAGATGGGTGTCAACCTGAGGTTGTCAAAGTGAGAAAATAGTTCATTTTTCATTTTCAGGCTGGAACGACGCTGATGTTCGTTTATGTCATGGTAGCTGTATCTGGAGTGGTTCCACTGATCTATTGTTCACGTTGATAGAAATACGTGAATTTCTGGAGCGAAACACTCACGAAGTCGTCACGATCATATTCGAAGATTACCTTGAGAACCCACGAATACTGGCGAAGGTGTTCGACGAAGCTGATATCTCAAAGTTCGTGTTGACGTCGGATTATTGGGGAGAAGTCGAAGACTGGCCGACACTCTCCGAGATGATCTCGTTAGGTCGTCGGCTGGTCGTGTTTAATAATGTCGGGTTGACAGAATTTCCTTACAGTACAAGGAATATGTGGAATTTTATGATTGAAAGTCGTTATGGAAGTGTTAGCAAAAATCCTAATGTAAGTATAGGGCAATGTGTG
>CACRXK020013535.1:0-13946 GCA_902702795.2 Paramuricea clavata
CCCCCCCCCCCCCCCCCTACCAGATCATGCTGGATCCATCCCTGCATTTATTAGATCTAACCGGGAAAAGCTGTGAAAGATGCAACCAAATGTCCCTGGCAAGAATTGAACATGCGGTCCTACGATTCTGGTGCAGCGCTCTAACCAACTGAGCTACAGAGGCCTAGTATATGTACATGAACGTGTGGTTAGAGCTCGACAATTGGCCTCTGTAGCTCAGTTGGTTAGAGCGCTGCACCGGGATCGCAGGCCACAGGTTCGATTCCTGCCAGGGACCTAAAGTTGCATTTTCACAGCTGTTCCTGGTTAGGTCTAATAAATGTATATAAATTTCCACTCAATAATTTCCATCTACAATACCGTTCAACTCATTATTTTATAGTTGAACTTCCCTCTGACAACTGCCATGCTACTATTGAGTCATATAGTGCATGTTCACACAAGTTTACTGAATGTGCATAGTCAGAGCGATTATACAGACTGCCTTGATGGCGAATGCAATGCTTTTCAGTGTCTGCAATTTACAGACTACAGTATAACAAACTCATTTTGGTGTAAGATGTACTGTACAGTATTTAATTAAACTCTAGTTATTTAAACTTTTATAGTCACCAATAGTTCAGGCATGTTTCCAAGGTGATGCTGTGGAACTTCGTTCTCTCATAACCAGGAAAGAAGATGTTAATTCTTTGGTAAATACTACTAACAGTTTTATTTCGTAAACTAGAGACTTTTTGTCATGTATTGAACCACACATTCTAACATGGTATTGGACGGTAGTACATGGTGTTTGTATTGCAAATCTTAAAGCAGTTTCATACTGTATTTTCTACATGGTACAAGGAAAAATTTACCAAGGCCTCAGTGGCCATGCCCCTACAGAACCCTATACTTTTTAGGGAATTCCACTTCCCTAAAAATATTCAAAAATAAACTGTAGAATTAATTTGTTATGTATATAGCTTTAATTCCTCATTCTCTTTGTAAATATTGTAAATAATTCAAATGTCACCGCGCCTGGGAAGATCATCTTATTTTCGATGACAGGCCTCCGTGCCTAAATAAAGTTCACCATTCACTAAATACTAGTTTCAGTAGTTGGCACATGAACTGATTGTAACTAGTGTAGTTTCCACCTGTCCCGAAGTTATTCATTTCACATATACTGTATTCAATACAACACGGACGCGAGTTGTATTGAATCAGGGCTTGAATATATAAAACTCCGTCAGTGTTGTATTGAATATACTGTACAATATGTGAAATGAATCGGTTCCCATACAAACTAGTTACAAACACTCGTGGTTGTATCACAACAGTTAAGGTTACAGAACACCTTTGAGTGTTAATTTTGCCTAAAATTTTTTTATTGGTTTCAATGAAAGCATTAGACTAGTTCTACTATCTGACCAAGTTTGAACGAAAAATGTTGAAAACTCGCAGAGTTATTTAATAAAATACATTTCGCTGCAATAAGAAAAAACATTGAAAATGTAATATTCAAATTCAATTTTCTCACGAATATTACTGATTTTCAAACGAGTTGTGCTCTTGCGGGTTTCAACCAATTTTTCTCAAATTTTCACAGGACATAGCTAAAGACGTCAGTTTCAAAATTGTGTTCGGATTTTTTAGAACAACTATTTTACTGTATAAAAATGATATTTTCATAAATATAACTTAAAACCAGCAGGAGCACAACTCAAAAGCGTAAAGGTACCGCGATTTAAGATTTTCCTGAATAATTCTTACATTATTTTATTGTTTGTTAATTTTACAACTTTACCATATTTTGCATACCCTGGCGAACATTCGGTGAAAATTTGGTGAAAATCGGACTGATATTGAGCGCGCAGTAGCGGTTTTCCGCAAAACGCCAAAAGGGTGTCCTGTAACCTTAAATTTACACTCAATAGTTTATCCACACAACACTTGAAATAATACTAATTCTTATGTAGTGGTCCTGCATTCAAATAAATAAACTATTCAAATAAATAAACTCTAAACACGTGCATGATCGCAACCAAATAGATGTAAAAAATAAATACCCTTTCACTCCGTAAACAACTCCTGAGCTACCAGCGTCAACCTTCTGAAATCCCCGACCCATTGCTTCCCATCTTGTTCCATACGGTGTGTTTGGTGCCACACCATACCTGACGAAAATACCATCAGCTCGGGTGACTCCCCAAACGCCCGATTTTCCAACCGTAACATGAGTTAAGATGCCGTCCATTCGTATCCAAGCGCCATTTTGTAATGTAAAAATGTGCATTGTGTCGATTCTCGTGGCCCATGTTTGCCCTCCACCACTGTCAATTTGGGTGATCGCGCTGGTCTCGTCGACAGCCTTCCATTTGTGGGAGAATTGTCGCGTTACGTTATCTGTGTAGACACAAAATCATGTAAATAAACTAAAACAAAGACCAACTTTATTTCTATTGGATAGCTCTATTATTTCTAAACTGTTCTCCATAAGGAATTTCCTTATTGGTTCATTTTTGACCAAAAACAATTGTCTGTATGTTCTCGAACCAACCGTCGGATATGAGACGACTAACCTAATGAATAATATACAGCGCAAATACTCAAAATATAAAGAGATGATCATATACAACAAAAGAAAAAATTCCAGCCGGTAAAGTTCATTAATCTCTCAATCAGTGCACTCGGTGTTTTTGAAATCGAATCTTCAGCTTTTATACAGATGTTGGAACATTTGAAATGATATAAGGTCCGTGTTAAATATATCATCAGGAAAATCAGTGATATTTCAATAAGAACGACATATTGCGTTTTCTGTTCTAGAAACAAGGATTGGTTGAATCCAGATTTAATGAACTTCTAGCTATAGTCTCTTACGTTTTGTATCATATATGATACAAAATAACGATAAAATATATAACGATGATTTAATGATTTAATAATGTTCGACAACTACTAAATTTATATTACAACAATGTAGTGCCAGGATACTCGCCACAGTGTCCCCAATTACGGTGAGTCCTTAAGTATGTCCATGTGTAGTGTAAATGTATTGTGTATATCAAGTATAGCCAATCGTAAATTACCTTTAACAGTGAGATTTGCAATTTGAAGTGCATATAAAAAAAATCAACATATAGACAACAACCAGATACCAGCCAGTCCTCGAAATTAGCGACGGCAAATGGCAATTGCCGGCGATAATTCATGCCACCGAAAATGAGATTATCGACGGCAATTTTTTTCTGTCGACGATTTTTTTGGCATTACCTTCTGTATTCGATTGATTCTTCTAAAAGCTTTGTTGCTATGTTTTATTAATATGAACAGATGATTATAATGATGAATGTCGACGGCATTCTTTTGCCGACGAGGATTTATGTACTATTAAAAAACGAGTAGGAGTGTTTTGAATAGCTTAAAATTATACTAATTAGGATGAACAATTATATAATGCCACATGCTTTATCAGATATAAAGTCACTCCACGTGACATATGGCTGACATGATTTGCCACAAGGTTTATGAATTATTAATTAGTATTTTAAACTAATTTCAAGGATTGCCAGCTATTCTGCAATTTAATTGGCTCTATATAATTTAATTAGCTTTATATTAAATCGAAACAAGTATACATGATTAATTTCTTCCAAAAAATTATATTCTGTTTTTATCCTCGCTCTTTCGGCTGTAAACTCCGTAATGTAAACAAACACTTTGTAAAATATCTAACAATTGTCTGGTTCGCTATATTTGTAAGTACTATTTAAAGCACGAGTAGGAGTGTTTTAAAAAACGCCCATCTTCTGATGAGTACATTAGCGAAGTAATTTATAAAATAAACCGAGAAAATCAAATGTCTAAACCGAGAAAATCAAAGCTAAAGTTTATGTACATTAACATGATTTTTTATCACATATAAAACCACGACACGCTTATGATTTTTCTTTGTGTTTTGCTCCCGAATTATTATTAATGTGTTTTTTAAATGAATACAAACTCTATACGTTTCAATTCAAAAATGTTTGAAAGATGCAAAATTTGGGCAATGTTTATATCTGCCGGTCCCCCTTTGTTATGAGCAGAACTGGTGAGCAGAACAGATTTTACAGCATCTTCAAAATCCACAATTCCACAATCAAAATAAAATAATCAAAATAAAATCTTTGTAATATTTGAGTTCACAGAGTAACTGTTAATTGATCCAGTGTTACAACCAAAAAGTTCGCCAAAGAGATGCATGCAGAGCACCCTGAACTATTCATGGATGTACGTGATTATATTATATTTAAATGATTTTTCAGATAATCTTGATTAATGAAGGAAGTTGAAGTTTCTTACTTCTTGGGCAAATACAATTTGTTGACATGAAGTCTTTCGTGCAAGCACATGTACAAGTTTTACTTCGACATAGTCCTCCATTTAAACACGACGCATTAATGCAACATGATGATCCCTTCTATAGGAAAGAAAAAGGTTAACCATGCTGACGGGCGACGTCACTCACTGAATGTGAACGTTTCATGCGGAGGACTTAAAATAATTTCTAAATGAGATAGGCATCAGCTCATCATTGACATCAGTAAATGGTTAGAACGTATAAGTATATCTCGGTTTCCATATTTATTGAGCAATAGCCTGTTTGGAAATCCGCTCAGCAATGACATAGAGGTTCGACATGGGTTTAACACTGATATATTGTACTTATATTTTGGCACGGAACAATTAAGTGCGGCGTCTAAATCAGTTGGCGAACTTGTTGATTAGGTTCGGTGCATTAAAAAGTTCGTCGTCTAAACCGGGCATTATATTTATTGGCTATGAGGTTGGGAAGATAATCAAATTCAACATCGCTATTCCTTAAAACTATCGAAAAATGTAACGCGTTGTAACTCACCAAGATATAATAAGTATACTTCGTATCATTAGTTAGATCGCTTATCTCCACTTGAGAATATAAGCGACACTGTAGTTGTCCAAGGCATTCATCAACAACACCAATACCAAATGATTGACATTCTGAATTGCCTATGCATCTTATGAAACATTCTCCATTCTTCCTAACACAAAATGTCTGCATAGCTGACACATCAAATCTCTTTCCTGTTTTCAAGAACAAATGCATTTGGATCATTGGAAAAATCAGTTCATTGTGTTAGGGGGCATGCATTTACCACGTACGTATTATGGGAGGGCAGAGGGTGTATGATTGATGCGTACATTTGCGTACAAAGGGGGATCGAGGGGGTTAAACTGTTCGTATACATACGGAAAATGATTTCTTGGGACAAAAATAACTTTATTTCAGCATATAAAGTAAACCTAAGTAAAAAGCATCAATTGAACATGTGTAAAGGCATGTGCAGAAGATCAGCTTCCATATACACACGTAAAAACGCACAAGTTGTTACAGGCCTTCAAACAAGTTGTTACAAATCTGTTCACAAGCTGTCGACAAGTTGTGTTCGCACTGCTTGTTCCTATAGTTATTGTAACAAGTTTGGAACAAGCTATTAGCAACTTGTAACAAGCTTGATGGCATTATCAGACTTGTTACAATGTTGCTCTAACAAGTCTGATACAGTCATGATGTAGCAAGAACGTTGCAAGGTTGACGACGCAAGTTTGTAACAATTTTGTTATATCATGACTGCATGTATTCGGACTTGTTGGAACAACCTTGCAGCAACAAGTCTGATAATATGAACAAGGTTGTTACAAGTTGTTAACAGCGTGTTCCAAACTTGTTGACGACTTGGGACAAACAGTGCGAACACAACTTGTTGACAGCTTGTTGGCAGACTTGCTACAAGATGTGAGATTTTTACGTATGTATATATACACACGTAAAAATCTCACAACTTATCAACAAGATGTGTTCGCAACAGGCTTGTCAATAAGTTGTAACAATGTTGTTATTTTATCATTTGCTACAAGGTTGTCACTGGCTCACAACTTGTTAACAAATTGTTGAATTGCAGGACGATAACAAGTTGTTGGAACAACTTGTCAACAAGCTTGGAACAAGCAGTGCGAACACATCCTGTTGACAAATTGTTGGAACAGCATTGCTACAAGTCTGCTGCAGGTTTGTTACAACCTGTGCGTTTTTTACGCGTGACTGTGTACAAGAACACGGTTCAAGAATACAGTGGCTCAGATTTCACCGTTAAGGTCCGGATCATTAACCAATCATAAGGGCTTGTTATATCCCATCCACCAATCAGATGCGCATTAAGGTGGTAAGAGATAGTGGTAGCGGTAATGGAAGTCAAATCTGAACCTCTCCAATAATTTGTGCCTGACCAACCTTTTAACGGTTTTGCTTCGATAATATCGCATGACTGATTACCATGACCTAGAATATATGATAAATTAACTTGTCATTAGTTTGTTACAAACGGTACATTAATTTATTTAAATTTGACTCTGTAGGATTATATACGGAAGGTTTTTTCAAAGTTTTATTATTTTCGCTACGTTTCGGGCAGGTTAACTGTCCGTCTTCAGGCCACGAATTACACTGAAAACGAGCAAGAGAAAGAAAATGAAAGTTCGGTATGGGAGCCGTTGTCTAAAACTAAAACTGGCTGATAACTTACAAAAAAGCAAGACAAAACTCGTGAAGTTGAGAAATCGGCTGAAATTCCTGCGACGTTGCAGAGACAATGGTTTTATTCCTCGCAGACTAAGGATAAAGTTGTCAAAAGATGAAATTCAAGTTCGTAATGTTTACTGGAAAGTGTACGAGTAAGTTCAGCTATAAAAAACATAAGACGACTGAAGATATTTTCTGTAAGTCGCCAAACTGGTGATATATGTACAGAATTAACTGAAGAGAAAATTAACGGAGACAGATTTTAAATGCCTTGTAGAGGTTGTCAAGAAGTCTGAAAGAAAAGAAAAGAGAAAGATAAAAGAAAAACAGATGAAGAAATACGAGTCATTGGTTGATGAAAAATGAAAAATCGAGGATAAAAGAAGTACATTGTCGATAGACCAAGAACGAATTAAGAACGAAAACAATTAAAAAAGAGATTGTTGCATGCTCTTTCTAAATAATATAGTATTGATAATGATGCGAAGCAATATCTTGCTTTGGGAACTGGTTTTTGTGAAGCTCTTAGACGAGTGCCATACGAAACGATAATTTCAGAAACGGAGAGAATATGCTCCATGATAAGAAGAGAAGGCGAAATAGAATAAGAGACTGCGAAGGAAGTTTTTGCATGAACGTGAGATAGAAGAAATGCGTGAAAATGTAAAAGTGGTTTTGGAGAAAGCGAGGCATAAAAGATATCAATCTAACCAATATAATCTAAATAAAGAAGAGATTACAGGGAAAAGGAAAGCTTGGAACGATGATAATAACAACAGACAACGTTCTGCCAACAGACAAAGGACGTGCAATGGTGGGTATGGACAAATGGGAAAGCCAAGGAGGAGATCAAAGTTACGAATTTAATATGAAACAAGTACCACTTATTGATCTGAAAGCAAAACCAAGTATAAGAGCTGGAAAGGATTGGGACTTGACCGAGAAAGTTTGTAGAGATGGAACAAAGATTATGAAAAGATCGTAAAAGGAAATAAGTTGTCGAAGAAATCCAAAAAATCGCCATGCATCGAGATTGTCGGGTTTGCTGAAAATACACAAAGATGGAGTTCCATTACGAGGTGTAGTTTCGACGGTAGGGATACCATTTGAAAAGGTTTCGAGATATCTTATTCTAATTTTACGGACAATACAAGGACAGAGCGGGCTATTTGTAAAAAAAAATCGAGAGAATTGAAAGAGAATGTCAAGGTGAGTTACGATGTGGAGAACCTTTATCCATCAATACCAATAAACAAAGCATTACAATTAACTGGTAGAGAAATTGTTGAAAGAAAATAAAACATTGTAGAACATGTATCGCCGTCAACGCATGACTTCGGTAGTACAATCGTTTCATAAAAACATATAATTCTATAAACTTTGGAGTAACTCGCTAGTCTTCAAAGTAAAATTTTGATTGTTGTTTGCTACGCCTTTTAAAATTTTCTTCGTTTGCTGCATAATAAATTCTGTGGAACTGGCTCACCTAGAAACCATTGTTTCACACATAGTTGCCAATTTACATAACAATTATAAATCGCTTAATAGCTGGTTTTCAACATTTATCGATTCGCCCAGCTTGACTTGGATGGCTTGGATCCTGTGAGTTGGATGACTTGGATCATATCAAATGCAATGGTTGGGTTGGATGACATGGATCAAATCAAACGGTCGTTTGATATGATCCATGTCATCCAATTATCCAACCATCGCATTTGATATGATCCATGTCATCCAACCCATAGATATCTATTATTTCTATCATCCAACCCGACCATTGCATGGTTTTCCTGATCGTCGAACGGCGAACTCCTTTTGCAGCTCGTATTTTCAATTACTGCAACTCTCAAGGCTTTCTCCACGCCGCTGCTCTGCCTCTGGATGTCAGATTCGCAACGGTGTCTGATGCCCTAGTCGGATTACCGCGCCGAGCGATTCTGTCATCCCCTGAACCGCTAGCCAGTAATGTGCAATTATTGCTTGAACTCAGTTGATTTCTATGGATAATGTACTTTTGTAATGCTCGTCGCGGATCGGGGAATACCAGAAGGCCGCCAGTTTTTATCCATTGGCATTGAAATGGTCTTGCCAAATAGGTGCTATATGCATTTCCCTCTTAGTATAATGATGGCAGAGTGCTCTCAGCTACGTATTGACCTTGCAACAAATCCCCACCTGCATGTATGGAGCTCATCTTGGGTCAAATGGCTGGGGGAGGGGGGTGTTTGACGATCACGGTTGGATTTGACTCGTGCACAACTATCATTCTATCAAATAACGAACTATAGAGGAGGGCACTCAAAAAGACTGCATACACACGCAGCCAATACTGCTACGGCATATACAGGCTGACGGTACGAAACAGAAAGTTGAAAAATAAGCTGATTAAATTGACTTTCAATGCAAATAGCTTGTCATAGTTTTTGTATGAAAATACAAAAAAAAGCTATTTGCATTGAATTGAATAATAGTCTATTCTTAATTATTACGCCTATAAAATCGAAAATTGGGTTAATTTTCATCTCACGCAGTCACGAAATATAAATGGTTATAGGAGGTTAGGGATATAGGGATTGGATTAGGTTTCATGATTGCGTGACATGAAAAGATAACCGAAAATGGTTGAAAAGTTGACATTTTAATGTCACGCAGTCTCGAAATATAAGTGATTAGGAGGTTAGAGATATAGTTTGGATTAGGTTTCGTGATTGCGTGACATGAAAACATAACCGAAAATTGTATTGTGTTGAAATTGAGCACCTTCCAACCCCGTTGAAGCGGCAATTATCATACATATTTAAATGATGTATAAGGTCTGTAAGGTATATATATATATATATATATATATATATATATATAGACACCTGTCACTGCTGCAAATGTGCGCAAATGATGAAAGTTTATAAACTAATAAATACGGATATAGTTATACATTTTCATGTTACGCGCAGTCACGAAATATAAGTGGTTATAGCTAGGAGGTCAGGGTTAAGGATTGGATTAGGTTTCGTGATTGCGTGACATGAAAAGATAACAGAAAATTGTCTTGCGTTGAAATTGAGCATCTTCCAACGCATTTGAAGCAATTATGATACACCTATTTAAATTATGTATACGTCTAAGGTAATATAGACACCTGTAACTGCTGCAAATGTGCGCAAAAGATGAAAGTCTATAAACTAATAAATACTGTAAGAATATAGAAAATTTTAAATATAGAAACAAACAATGTTTCTAAGACAATTAAATATATTCGATAATTCTACGAAGTTCAGTGGCGTTTTGAGTATAGGGTTTGACTATAATTATATATTTTTGCTATTTTAAGATCAATTACACATGCACGCAGCCAAGTACTGCTACAACAGGCTGACGGTACGAAACAGAATGTTTATGAAAATACAAAAATAAGCTATTTGCATTTAAATTGCCGATTTTCGCGTCCGCAAGCTATTACTCTATTCTTTATTAGCTATAGTGTAACAGTCGAAACCTTTTTTCCATTGAAATTCAGCGTCTTCCAACCCATTTGAAGCAATTATCATAATTATTTAAATGACGTATAGTTTTAAGTTATATAGACACCTCACTGCTGTAAAAGTGCGCAAATAATGAAAGTTTATAAACTAATAAATAAGAATATAGAAAATTTTAAATATAGAAACAAACCATGTTTCTAAGACACTATATTTGATAATTCCATGCAGTTCAGTAGCGTCGGATTAGGGTTTACTATAATTATAAGCCTATTGTTTTATGCGAGTACATTCTGCGGCATAAATTGCTTTGTCAAACATGACCCACCTTTAACAGCACCGACATTTTGCATTGTCACTGCCTCTTTGATATATCAAGCAAAAGACATCGAATGAAACGTAGACCATGCGCATAATCAGTTTTTTCGGTGAACACGTTTTTAAATATACAACATAACTGCATGTTAGCTATAGTCAGAAATTGCGTGGCACGCGTTGCTGCAAAACTTGTCTGATCTCAACTCGTTCATTTCTTGTTGCATGTCTCTTAACGAAACTGAAAACATGTTGACTAAAAATATCGGCGGAGTAAAGGCTTCTTACAGAAATCTGTCTTTAAATCTTTTTAAATTTTATAGATTCTGAAGTACTAATTACCTGAACAAATGTACTTTAATTAAGTCATAATTATACACAATACTCAATGCTGTTCTTTTATTCATTTAATGATTTCATTGAATGGATCTAGACTTCTCCGTGCCTAAACGCTCGTATATATATATTTATATGAAAAATGCTTTAACTAGAATGTAGCCCTAATTTATAAGCGTAATAAGCAACGTTCTTCATATTCTGCGAACGCGTTTTTACCTAACATAACTCTGTCCGAAATTTGCAAGTTGTTATGGTTGTTGAAAGTACTGCTTCCACCATAACTTGGTTCTTTATCATTTGTTAAAATTAACAAACACGATATGCATATACGATAATACCGCCAAGAAAAGTACATGCAGGTGACGAATAAGAACAGCATGCTCCCACTCTGAGTGAAGCCCCAGTGAAACGATCGGATGAAGAATTGATGAGACTTGAGAAGCAAGAATTTGCATGCGAGTTTTCTTAACTCTCGTACCCCGGTCAAACGACAACAAGAGCGCAGTTGCATGCATGAGATCTAGAGTTGACTGGATCACATGCACGCGCGCGTTGCGAAAATTCTCATAAAAGGTGTGATGAGTGTTTTAACTATGTTTCAAGTCAAATAGAATACATGATAGTGTATAGGAAAGCATTACGGAAAGCTAACCAATTAAGGTCGCGTCGCTCGTAAATTTCATGCATGCACTCTCGTCCTCGTTCGATGCAGGCTTAAAACGAACAAAAGCCGAAACAAAATTTCAACCAGTTGAATGTGGATGGGAGTCAATGAGAGTCGTTTAATCGAGGCTTTAGGTTGACTAACTTTTCTGTGCTTGCGAAAATCCTTAAACCTGCGGTATCTTCGTCAATGCTAATAATATATGACTGAATAATATTAATTCACACGTCCTTCATATATACTAAAGTGTCGTGATCTATTTGTCTATATGGGTCTGACAAATGTCCTCTCAAATTTACAGTTGCTCGTGCTAATATGAAAGTTAATTATAAGCTTTCCAAGAATAAATATACGGTGTTTTCCACAAAATAAAAGATAACCTAATATTCTTTCTTTGCTATATATATATATGCAAACATTCAAGGATGTCATAACTAACTAACCAAGTTAAATTGTTAAACCTGCATGTTATATGGCCTTCCGTTAATTTACCTCGGAGTGTAATTACACATCACACTAAACTAAATTAAACCCACACAGCCATATAGCAATACTAACCTTTTATTACTGTGAGATGAACCCCGTCCTTCATCAAAACAAACAGCACACATAGGATTGCAAAAATTACACTCAACCTGCAGAATGCGAGGACCACGTTTAGAAACATCTCGCAACATTTTATAGCCATTGTTTCATATAATAACTTGGTCTTATGGCGAGCTAATAGTGTATGTACAGGCACTATACTACTTAGAACAAACCTAAATTGATTCACAAATTATTTAGTGCAGGATGTGGAGACAAACATGACGTCATATGGCGCCATGCAATTAACTTGGCAACTTCGAAGCAATTTCGTTTTTAAGTACTCAAGAAAAGAAAAACACAGAAAAAGTTTTGATCAAAAACTTGAGTAACTTATTGCATCCACAGTGACTCAAAATATTGAGTAAAATTCCTAAATTTTTGAGCAAATTTGCTCATTTTTTATAAATCTTTTCTCAAAGAACTGAGTAGATTTTAAACTTTACGCATAAATTTTCTCATAAACTTGAGTATTTCAGTACTCAAAATTTCGAGTCGCTGCGGATGCATGTCATTTGGGTTGGCTTACACGACATTCGGCGTAAGCGAAATGTGCCATGCGAACACACAATCAGTATGGACAGCGGATTATTTCAATATGGGCCTTGCGAACACACACTACTTATGATCAGCGGGTGGTATTTGCTGGATACTTAATGTTTTTTTTATATTTTTTAGTGGCTGAAATTTGCAGTGCGTTTACGTATAAATACATGCATGACTGTTTTTTCTTTTAATAGCTAGTCTGATAAGACTGTTTTCTTTGTGACTCAACGCATCCAAACATGCGCAGAGCGTAATGGGGCCAGAGTGCTCAAACGACCACAAGGCACCATAATCTATTGCTGTCTGACGATCGGTAATACGTGAAACTTAAGTAGCAGCAATTAAAATTTTTTAATTTTTAATTTTTTTCATTTTGAACAACACATATATATATATATATATATATATATATATATATATATATATATATATATATATATATATATATATATATATATATATATATATATATATTAAGATGTAAATGTTCTATTACAATATTATAATGTTCTAATTTACATCTTAACATATTACGGAGTGTACAATTACACAACTCATATATATATATATATATATATATATATATATATATATATATATATATATATATATATATATATATATATATATACATATATATATACATATATATATAGACAAAAACAACAAATTTCAATCTTAAAATTTTATTTCATCGCTACACAGTGTTTCACGTACAGCGTACGATCATCAGGCGATTGATGTTAATTATCTCGCAATAAATTACAACGGTTTACGCTGACGCGCTTAGATTGCTGACGCAAGCATTTAAACGAATGTGTTTACTTGCGCGCGCGCGTTTGAAATTAGAAGCTTTATAACTGTTCCTATGCCTACACTTGCTAAACAATTCAGATCTTATATTCAATGTATTAATTTTGTCCGATAACATAATCATTCTTTTTTCCTCTGTGCACAGAGAACAAACTTTCATTCCTGGGCAAACGGCTGGAACTTGCTTCATGACCGACCAATTTATTCGGAATGATTTGTTCTGCGATTTAAGACCCCAAGCATATTTCGAAAGTTCCGTCTCTGTCGAATAGCGCTCATTGTTCAATGATTTCAAATGATTGCTATATCGTAGCTTGAAAGGACCCGCCGTCATTCCTATATAATTCTTGACCACTTTCCCATTGTCGCTTGTAATCTGGGCTTTATACACAACGCTTCTCACGAGACAATTGCCGTTCAGTGGACATTTACTTTTAATTCTGCAGTTGCACGATTTCGATGGAATTTGGGAGGGATTCTGATTCTTAAGAACGCGCCGGTTGTGGTGTCCACAATGTCCACAAATGTCCACAACCAAATGTCCACAACCGGCGCGTTCTTAAGAATCAGAATCCCTCCCAAATTCCATCGAAATCGTGCAACTGCAGAATTAAAAGTAAATGTC
>CACRXK020013536.1:0-13946 GCA_902702795.2 Paramuricea clavata
ATGCAAAAGATAATGTAGGGAATTACAGACCAATTTCAGTTTTAAGTGCAATTTCTAAGGTTTTCGAGCGTATTGTTTTTGATCAGCTTTACACCTATTTCAATGAAAACAATCTGTTACACAAGAATCAATCAGGCTTTAGGAAGTGCCACTCTACTATGACTGCTCTAATTGATGCCACTGTTGAATGGCTTACAAACATGGACCAGGGAAAGCTTAATGCGGTTGTTTATATTGATCTAGCGAAGGCATTTGATACAATAAGTCACGAGATATTACTTGAGAAACTCCACATTTACGGGGTTGATGCAAATAGTTTATCCTGGTTTCAATGCTATTTACAAGATCGCAAACAAAAATGTTATGTGAATGACGTTCTATCTGGCGAACGTACCATTAATTGTGGTGTGCCTCAGGGGTCAATTCTTGGACCGTTATTGTTTCTCATATATATAAACGATCTTCCTCAGTGTTTAAAACATTCTACAGCTCGAATGTATGCTGACGATACAAACATAACAACGACAGGAACATCTATTCGAGAAATAGTAACACATGCTAATGATGACTTAAATAATATAAGTGACTGGCTGAAAGCAAACAAACTCAGCCTTAACGTGACTAAAACTGAGTATATGTTCATTGGATCAGATCAAAATCTTGACAAGTTAAGAGATGTACCACTACTATTTCTTGAAAACAAAGCGATAAAAAGGGTCAAAGCAACCAAGTCATTAGGGGTACATACTGATGAAAGACTAACATGGCATGAACATATTCAAAATATTTCAAAAAAGTAGGTGCTGGAATTTCAGGTTTACGGCGGGTAAGGGAGTTTGTCCCATTATCGACATTGGTAACAATTTATAACTCATTAATACAACCATTATTTGATTACTGCGATGTTGTTTGGGACAGCCTTCCTGCTGCTCGTGCCAGCATTCTACAAAAGTTGCAAAATCGTGCCGCTAGAGTTATTACTCATCAAGGTTATGATGTCAGATCCAATGAAATAAGGAAAACACTAAACTGGGAAACTCTTGCAGAAATGCGAGACACACACAAATTAACTATGATGTATAAGATAGTAAACAATTTGGCACCAAAGTATTTAAGAGACCATTTTGAAATGTCTGCCATAGATAATTTTTATACATTAAGAAATAGAAAATTATGCCTTGTACTACCAAAGCCTCAAACTGAATATTTAAAAAAGAGCTTTGCATTTTCAGGGGTAAAATTGTGGAATACTTTACCAGAAGATGTAAAATGCAGCAACAGTTTGAGTCAGTTTAAAAAAGGAGCAATAATCACATCATCAGCTTCTAGCTAAATATTGTATATGTATTCGGCTTTCTTGTAAAGCAGTGCTATGCACTGAAGAATTTCCGAATTTAAATAAATCTCTGTCTGTCTGTCTGTCTGTCTGTCTGTCTGTCTGTCTGTCTGTCTGTCTGTCTGTCTGTCTGTCTGTCTGTCTGTCTGTCTGTCTGTCTGTCTGTCTGTCTGTCTGTCTGTCTGTTTGTCTGTCTGTTTGTTTGTTTGTTTGTTTGTTTGTTTGTTTGTTTGTTTGTTTGTTTGTTTGTTTGTTTGTTTGTTTGTTTGTTTGTTTGTTTGTTTGTTTGTTTGTCTGTTTGTTTGTCTGTCTGTCTGGATATGTTGTTTGATCTGTCTGTCTGTCTGGATATGTTTTTTGATCATATGACTAGTATTTTTAATTTACTTGACAATGAACAAAGAGAAACATATTTATTAGGAGATTTAAATTGTGGTCTGCTTTCCGAAAGGAGTCGTCGACCCATAACGTTATTAAACTCATTTTCTGAATTATTTCAGCTTGAACAACTTATCAAAGAGCCCACCAGGTGTAATGAAAATAGCCAAACCTTAATTGACATGATTCTTACAAACACCCCAGAAAGAGTCGTTACATCAGGTGTTCTACACTTGGGCATAAGCGATCATAGTTTGGTTTACGTTGTGCGCAAAGTCGCTATCAAAACTAAGAGCAGGCATCGCGTTGTTAATATGAGATCCATGAAAAACTTCAACCCTTAACGTTGATAGATTCAAAAATGAATTAACCAATTTACCATGGTCACTTGTTGATAATCTTGAAAATGCAAATGACCGATGGGAATTTTGGAAATCGATGTTTATGAATGTTGTTGATAATCACGCTTCATTAAAACGTAAACGGCTTAGAAATAAAAAAGTCCCTGGATGAATGCAAATCGAAAACAATTATTTTTGCAAAGAGACAAACTTAAGAAATTAGCGGTGGTGTCAAAAAATCCAGCTGACTGGAAAAATTCAACGATGCGAGAAATACGTGCAATAATAAAATTAGACAAGCAAAAACCGATTATTACCATCAATATTTTAAAACAAATTCAGGAAATCCAAAAGAAATTTGGAAATCAATCAATGAGCTGATGTCTCGTAATGCTAAGTCAGACGAGATCTCTCATCTTACGTGCAATGATAGAGTGATCAGTGACTCAGCTGACTTAACAGAGTGTTTTAATAATCATTTTGCAGAAATTGGGTTGAAATTTAGACTTGATGAACCGGATGAATTAAATAATTGCAGTTTTGATGATTATTTAAAACAAGCGGATACGGTTTTCACGTTAGATTTGACAACACCAAGTGCTGTTTTTAAGTTACTCTCTTCATTGCAGGAAGGAAAAGCAATGGGTCTTGATGAGATTCCGGCTAAATTGTTAAAATGTGCCGCGTCAGTGAGATCAGACTCTTTATGCAACTTATTCAACTGTTCGATAGCAACTGGTGTATTTGCAGATGATTGGAAAATTGCAAAAGTTAAGCCACTTTATAAAGGAGATGCAAAAGATATTTTAAATAATTACAGACCAATATCTATTCTAAGTGCCGTGAGCAAAATCTTTGAACGAATCGTTTATGATCAGTTGCAAGCATACCTTAATGAAAATGGCCTTATTTATGATAAACAGTCTGGATTTAGGCCAGTTCACTCCACCACAAGCGCACTTTTGGACGCAACTACAGAATGGCTAAGCAGTATGGATAAAGGTCAATTGAATTCTGTAGTGTTTCTTGATTTGGCCAAGGAATTTGATACGGTGGATCATGAGATTTTGTTGAGCAAACTCCAGATTTATGGAGTTGATTCAATGAGTCTCAATTGGTTTAAATCGTATCTATTTGACGGGAAACAAAAATGTAATATAAATGGTCTAGTATCAAGTGAGCGCTCGTTGCTATGTGGGGTATCTCAAGGATCTATTTTTGGTCCTTTGCTATTTCTTGTTTACATTAATGACCTTCCTTCTTGTCTGCAACATTCTACAGCACGAATGTATGCGGATGATGCAAATATAACTACAACTGGAAAGTCGATAAAAGAAATAGCATCTGGAGCCAATACAGATCTTGAAAATATTCGCATATGGCTCAAAGCAAATAAACTTACCCTGAATGCTACCAAAACGGAGTATATGTTCATTGCGTCTAACAGTAATCTTGACAAATTGCGGGACATACAATATTTAGTTTTGGATGGAAAACCCATAAGAAGAGTTAAAGTATCAAAATCACTAGGGATATTTATTGACGAAAGATTGTCATGGAGAGGTCATATTGATAAAATCTCTAAGACCATATGCTCCGGAATTTCCGGTCTTCGGCAAGTGAGAGAGTTTGTTACCCTTTCAACATTACTTACAATATATAATTCACTAATTCAACCAATATTTGACTATTGTGATGTTGTTTTGGATAACATGTCAATCATACTTGCTCAACGACTCCAAGAGTTATCACCTGTTAGGGTTATGAAGTAAGATCTAATAATATTAGAAGTCAATTGAAATGGAAAACACTTTCCGAAATAAGAAATAGTCATAAACTCATAATGATGTATAAAATATTAAATAATATGGCTCCTGTTTACTTACGTGACCATTTTAAAATGTCTTTCATGGTCCAAGCATATTCTCTTAGAAATAGAAATGTCTAATTTTGTCTAATTTTGCCAAGAGCACAAACAGAATTCCTAAAGAAGAGTTTTGCCTTTTCTGGAGCAAAAGTTTGGAACGAACTACCAGAAGAAGTAAAATGTAGCAATAGTTTACAAATCTTCAAAAAATGTATCTCATCTCATGCCTTAAATTGCCCTCTTGTAAAGCAGTGGTATCACTGAAGAGTTCACCGAATTTAAATAAAGATTTCTCTGTCTGTCTGTTTGTCTGTTTGTCTGTTTGTCTGTTTGTCTGTTTGTCTGTTTGTCTGTTTGTCTGTTTGTCTGTTTGTCTGTTTGTCTGTTTGTCTGTTTGTCTGTTTGTCTGTTTGTCTGTTTGTCTGTTTGTCTGTTTGTCTGTTTGTCTGTTTGTCTGTTGGTCTGTTTGTCTGTTTGTCTGTTTGTCTGTTTGTCTGTTTGTCTGTTTGTCTGTTTGTCTGTTTGTCTGTTTGTCTGTTTGTCTGCTTGTTGTTCGCTTCTTGTTGTTTGTTATTTGTTGTTTGTTTATACCGTATAGAATGCATGGTAACTTGTCAATAAAAATGACCATAAATGGTTGATTATGAGCACAAAATTTTTCTAATATGAAATTGAATTCCTTTTCCTTCAAATTTCAGCAAAGATCTTGAGATCTTGACGAGTACTCGTCACTTGGTACATTTCAACTTGCAGATTGCTTTAGGATTGACGCAGCTTGTTTTTCTCGCCGGAGGATATGCCACATGTAATAAAGTTAGTAATTTAATTTTCTTTAATAATTTATAGATGCCCTCGGTCAAATCTAACCAGATTGCTGATTACAAATCAAACATTAAATAATATTATTTCTTAGTTAACCAGGAAGTTTGAACGAGAGTGTTGTTAGTCATTTAGAGTATTTTGAAATAAAATTACCACAAACGAAATGTGCATGTTTCCGCTCAGCACGAAAATCAATAAGTAAATCTTCTTTAAGTTCGGGCGACATTTTGTTATATCTCAGTCTCGGACAGGAAGCAGCGACACATGCATGGAGAAACAAAACTACCGGTTCAAACTATGTAAGGAGGATACACCTAACAATGTCTGGTTTATTTAACCAGGACGTCTAGATCAAATTAACCAGACTTTGGTAGGAAAGTGGTTAGAATAACAAGAAATTTAACCATGAATATAAAGAGTGCTTTTAGCGGGTATTAGAAATGCGTGAACAGAATTGGCTCAATTGCTTTAGTCAGGCGTGGAGGCTGTGGCTCTTGGAGGACTTCGGCTTCCATGAAATCTACTGAACTCAAAGTCTATATGACTTAAGGAGGCTAGTCCTTACAGTTCTCTATAGGGCTTATATAGGTTTATTTAGCAGAACTTGCAGGTGTCGTTATCGCGTCCTACGCGTGAAATATTCGTGGATTTTTTCACGCAACCTGTATTTAAGTGTTTTTTCTTTCACTACGCTATGCCATAAGACAACAATTGTTTCTATATAGCGAAACTTTCTACGTTTTTGACCGATTTTAACAACAAAAACAAATATAACAAAGTTTCTTATAGAGATAGCTTTGTCACAAAGCCAAAGAAACGATTATATTGTAATAGCATACGAAAGATAGATAATTGCTTGTATATAATTAAAGCTGTACGGTTCTAGAATTTCATCTCCGTCCTGCTTTAGGCCTTTTGGGGGTGGAAGAACATCAGTTCGTTGTCGGTTGCGGTATTTTCAAAAGAAGAAAAATTCTGCAATTGCTATTTTCCATCTTTTTATTCAACTACAGTTACCCTGATTATTTGCATTAAAAAAACCCTGATTATCTTTAACTAATAAACATTTTTAGTATGTTTGCACAAGTGAACATAAGAAATCCTGAAAAAATAGAGGCAGATGCTCGGCCAGGATGAAACATAATAATAAAATAGACGCTCTCTGACATTGTTGCTAGCCTATGTATGGAGGTAATAGAAGAACAAGCCATCCAACAGGCAACAACACCACCTAGGGTTTGGAAAAGATTCGTTGACGATCGTTTTGCTATCATGAAAAAATCTACCATTAATAGTTTTTACGACACTCTCAATTCTATTGACTCTCACATCAACTTTACAATTGAGCACGAACAAGACGGACAACTTGCATTTCTTGACACCTTAGTTTCTCGCAACAACGGCTCAATTTCAACCACGGTTTACCGTAAACCTACACACACTGACCGCTACTTAGATTTTCATCACACCATGACGAAAAACATAAGATTAGTGCAGCCAAAACTCTAATTAATAGGTCTTTACAGTTACCAAGCAACACATCATGCAAAATCCAGGAATTAAATCACGTTTGTGAAGCTAGTGTCTATCCTAAAAACTTGGTTACGAGAATCACTCAACAACAAAGAAATGCACCAACTCCATCTCCTGAAGAATTAGTCAGAACGTTTTTTGAATCGGTTGAAGGAAAAACACAACCCACCGGATACGAAGTTTTGCCCTACATCAAAGGCCTCACGGAACCTCTTACAAGGTTACTACAAAAGCACGACGTAGAAGTTTGCAACAAGCCAATGAAAACCCTCCAGCAAGAATTTCCATCCGCAAAACACCGACCTTCATCCGAAAATCAGACAAACGTGGTTTATCGTATACCGTGTCAAAGTTGTCCATGGTGCTATATAGGAGAAACCGGAAGGTCGCTGAAGACAAGAAAATCGGAACACGTAAGAAATGTAAGGAATCACAAGACTGGATCTAATGTAGCAACAAAACATGCATGGACTTATGACCACAAGATTGACTTTGAAAACGCGGAAGTTATCGATAAGGGAAATTTTAGGACCCGGAAAAATCTAGAGTCATGGCATACAGCCTTAACAACTGATGCTGACAACAATTCATGTTCACTTCCAGGACAATATACTGTTCTTATAAAAAAGCAGTCATAGTTGACAATACGCACTCATATTTCATACGCAATTATGCTAATCTTTCTGTATATACAATGATAGACTATAGTTTCATATTTCATACACTCATATACCCGTTGAAGGCTACAGATTGGTAGTCGAAAGCTTGTAATAATTATATATTTTTGGTCAGAGAGCGTCTATTTTGTTATTATAACAAATCCTACAAGGTGAATGGTCAAAATATTGACGATGAGTCAATATTTTGATTGGAGTTATTTACAATTTATTCAGCTATGGGTTGGTTACAAGCGGGAGTTGCTGTCATCCAAATATGGAGCGTCGCTTCCCGTTTATAAAAGTACTAAGCACGGCATGGTTTGTTTATCTCTACCAGCTAGTTTGTTTGTTATGGATCTAACGATATATGTTGACATATCCCGTTGTCTTGGACCTTCTCAAGAGTTTATTCATCGGCAAAGTATGCCTTCTTTCTCAAATTCACCTCGGTCATGCCTCGATGCCCATACTGCTAAACAGAAGCTAAATTATTCTATAGAAATGTTGAGTTCAAGTTCCGTTTTTCAACCTTTTAACGACGTTGTTCTGAACCCACCTAACATATCTGTGAATATCCCAATCCGTGTTACTAACAGAGTAAGCACTCGCAATTATCGTCGTGTAGGAGCCAGAAACCTGGTTAAGGTTAACATCTCTACTGATGATTGCCTTAGCGGTAAGACTCGGAATATTAAGAAACTTCACCTTTCAGTACTTAATGCCAGGTCGATCAACAACAAGTCCTTATTGATTAAGGATTATGTTGTAGAGAGAGAGATTGATATTTTAGCTATCACCGAAACATGGTTAAAAGTGGGTGAGACCAGTAATTATATCACGCGGGATATTTGTCCGAAAGGCTACAAATTTATTCATTGCCCAAGGGAGTATGCTCGTGGGGGTGGTGTTGGTTTACCTTTTAAGCAAAATCTTAAGATTAAGAAGTTGAAAACAAGATCTTACCAGTCATTTGAGTTGATGGAATTATTATTAAATGTAAAGTCGTTTACCTACAGAATTGTTGTTATTTACCGTCCTCCCCTGTCATCGTTAAACAAAGTAACATATTCTGCATTCCTTGAAGAATTTACAACGCTACTGGAGCACATCTCCCTAGCTTCTGGAAAGCTTATAATGGTAGGAGATTTTAACTGTCATGTAGATGAAGGAGGTTCTAATGCTCTCAGGTTTTTGGAGCTTCTGCAGATTTTTAATCTTGAACAGCATGTGAATGTACCGACACACAGTAGTGGACATACACTCGACCTTATTATCACCAGGAAAGATGAAACTATTATTAACAATCTTAAAGTATTCGACGCTGTTATTTCTGACCATTTTGTGTTGCATTGTAATTTAGACTTGGCTAAGCCTTGTAACGTAAAGTCGGACATTTCGTATCGAAAGCTTGGAGATATTGATACACTAAAGTTTCGTCAAAACATTCTTAGCTCGGAGTTATATACAAGACCTGCACCTACTCTTGAGGAGCGTTGTGGCCAATATGATTCGGTATTATCAACATTGTTGGAGAACCATGCTCCACTTCGTAAAAAGACCGTAACGATCCGACCTATGGCTACATGGTATAATGAAGATATCAAAAAGCAGAAAATAGTAAGACGATGCAAGGAACGGAGATGGCGTAAAAGTGGCTCACAAGTTGATAGACAGGCATATGCTGATCAGTGTATCCTTGTTAAGAACACAATCAGTGAAGCGAAAATGGAATATTATTCATCACTTGTTCAAGATGCTGGTACTGATAGTCGACGAGTTTTTCAGATTATTAATCGATTCCTACACAGGAAACCCGAAAAGCTATATCCTGTATTTGATTCGTCCACAAGGTTAGCAAACCAGTTTGCATATTTCTTCAACGATAAAATCTTCAAGATAAAACAAGGACTACAAACTCCATCGTCAGGGAATACCCGGGTTTTTTCCCACCTGGATAACCCAAAGCTAACTTGCTGTTTGGATGAGTTCACTTATACCACAACTGAGGAGTTATCTGATATTCTGAAAAAGACTAAATTAAAGTCCTGTGTGCTAGATCCAATACCAGCAAAGGTACTTTCTTCCCACATAGATGTGATTTTACCGATTGTCACGGACATTGTTAATTCATCTTTGGAAACTAGCCATGTTCCATCGTCCTTTAAGAAGGCTGCTTTATACCCGACTCTCAAAAAGTCTGTCACGGACTACGAAGAATTTTCCAACTTTCGTCCAATCTCTAACTTAAAGTTTATTTCGAAGATGACTGAAAAAGTGGTTTCCTTACGTCTATTGCATTATCTTCGAAGCAATGGCCTCGAAGAACTATATCAATCTGCTTACAAGCAATTCCATAGTTGTGAAACAGCACTTATTCGTGTACAGAACGACATTTTACGTGAGATAGATGGAAACTCGGGTGTCATACTACTACTATTGGATCTATCAGCTGCGTTCGATACGGTGGATCATACGATCTTGCTCCAAAGAATGTACTCTAAATTTGGCATCAAGGGTGATGCATTAAACTGGTTCAGGTCCTACCTATCTGATCGTTCCCAGACTGTTTATGTTAATGGCGCTACTTCAGACAGCTATGATGTGTTTTGTGGTGTTCCCCAAGGATCAGTCTTAGGTCCTATCCTATATCTGATATACACTTCACCGATAGGAGACATTTTACGATCTCATGGCATGAAATTTCATCTATATGCCGATGACACTCAAATCTATGTCTCGTTCAATTATAAAGATCAGAATGACCTTAAGCAAGTTAAGTCGTGCGTAGAAGCCTGCCTCGTGGATATTATGAACTGGATGTCAGAGAATAAATTAAAACTTAACACTGATAAGAAGGAACTTCTTATTTTGAGTTCCAAATTCCGGGCAGAGCCTATATTCCCTGTGTTGACTGTGGGCTCCGATATAATTACTCCAACACCCCACGCTCGGAACATTGGTGTTACATTTGATAAATTTCTTACAATGTCTATATACATATTAATGACATATGTAAGTCAGCATTTTACCACCTACGGAACATTGCTCGTGTTAGAAGATACCTGTCGATGCATACTACTGAACAGCTTATTCATGCTTTTGTGACTATTAAACTAGACAATGCGAATGCATTGTTGTACGGTCTTCCTAAGGATCAGATTGGAAAGTTACAGCGTGTTCTAAACTCTGCAGCACGACTGTTAACTGGATCCCACAAGTATAATCATATGACACCTATTTTAATACAGCTACACTGGCTACCAGTCGAGCAACGGATTATATATAAGATTATTTTATTGACATTTAAAGCGTTAAATGGACTTGCTCCGCAATACATTGCAGAGATGATCAGCCATTATGAACCTTCTAGGTGTCTTAGATCCTCTAAAGCTAATTTACTTAATGAACCAAGATTTAATGTAAATAGCTACGGTGGTAGAGCTTTTTACGCAAGTAGTCCTAGGTTATGGAATAATTTACCTGTCTCTATTAGAGCATGTACAGATATTTCTGAATTTAAGAGTAAGCTTAAGACCCACATGTTTAAAATAGCCTATGATTTATAGATGTATATAAGTTTGTAAGTATATATAAGTAATAATTAGGAAATTTGTTTTATTGTAAATTTCTAGATTAATGAATGTAAAGCGCTTAGATCTATGTGTTATAAGCGCTATATAAAGCGCTATATTCTCTAAAATGTCGTGAAAATATGGATTATTTATTTTTAAATACAATCAAGCAAATAATATTGTTTCTCTTGTCGTGTGACTTGTTCAGTTGTACAATATATTTTGAAGTGATTTTAATGCGGATTTTGTTCACCTCGCATATGGTATATTGGTATGTTGATAAAAATATAGTTTATATACTTAATACTGCTAGAATATTTCATAGTCGATTTACATGTAATATTTATAACACACAAAATCTTGACACAAAACAGATATGCTGCTTGGAAACAGCGTGCAATATTGTTATTTACTAATAAATAGATGCAGCCAGCCGACACACAAATCCGTGCAGTATATTAATGGCATTAAAAACGTTTTCAGGTGTCCAAAAAAATACCTGCACTATAGTGGTAAGTCCATACCAAGTTAATATCTCTAACATATAAGTTTTAGGTTTTTATATATCAAAACAAAAACGGATAAAAATGAAGTCAATTGACGAACATCATGGAAATGTTTTCCTATGGACTGTGTGAACAGAGCATCAAATGAGTTTTGCTTCGTTGTTATAGATGACGAGATAGTTGATAGATTCTAGACCTTTTTACCATTCTTGATCCAAATATTTCCAAATTCAATAAAATCATATTGGTGATTTTTTCACTGATTATTTTTAGGACCCCCTCCATTTATACCAAAACTATAAAAAGACCCACCCCTTTGAAGCATGTCAAAATTGGCTGACCCACCCCCAAATTCCTCCGGCCCCCCCCCCAGCTAAAAAATGAATGCTCCCTAATATCAGTTCACAATTTTATTTTAAGTCCACAACAGGTGGGCTTCACTTAAAATTATCCCTTTCAAAAGCGTTGTGATACCTTACTAGAAAATACATGCATGCAGAAATCCTCGCCTTACTGACAAAACATTATATTTTCTGAATATGAAGAATTGAAAGTAGTTGTCATGGTAACACGATCATTTTAAGAATAGTTTTAAACCTGGTTTTAAAATTGAAAAATCCCCCCAAAATATCACTTTTAATAACAAAATTATCAATTTCCCAAACATATGTATGCCAGGTATGTTATTATACGTAATATAAGCATCAATTTAATGTAAAATTCAACCACAAACGCTTCGCAAAACGTTTTAAAATGTTCTCAAAACTAAACGGCCTTTTATCGAATTATCGGTAAACATTGAGTTTGAAATAAGCTGATTTCAAATTCTCGCATAAAAATAACTTTGCATTCCTCTTTATTTAAATACTTTAATATACAAAAGAAAAGGTAATTAATAAAACTACACTGAAATTATATGCTGTCTTTTTTCACTTATATACGCAATGATAGGTTTAGTTCGATATTCGTCGTATCGCCCACCACTATCAGTTATAAATATATCAATTATAAGACAAACAATACATCAATTAAAACAGACTTACCTTCGTTTTAGACGTTTTTGGCTCTCAGAAAGGTTTTGAAATTTACAAAATCTTGCTAAAATACAACTTGCAAGAAATGTACTTTATGATATACTCAAAGGCCGTCGGGTTTTAAAACAATTATAAAATAAATATTTAAAACAAACTTACCTTTGTTAACGTCGGCTCCCTTCTTTTAGCCCATGCATTCTTTCGTCTTTTCTTTCTTGAAATTTACAAAATCTTGCAAAAATCCGAGCAAAAATAAGATATATTTGCAAGAAATTTTAATCATCAAATCAAGAAATGTTTGCTATTTCGCTGTCGTCATGCAGTCGTTATAATGCAAACTTTAAATTGGACCAATCAGTGCCCGCTATTCATGACAGTCCACCATATTTTTGAGATCAGTGAGGATGACCACCCACGCACAGTGACCCACGCCCGCGATATTTGATGAACTTTAGACCAGTGAACTATATACATGGAAGGCTGACTTCAGTCATTGACGTAATCAAAAAGTGAAGCCAAAGATGGCAGATTTTGAAGCCATTCTTGCGCGTCATTCTCAGTCCCCTACCCGCGCGGCCAAACATTTTTTGTATTTTCATGGCGGGAACAGCTGGGCATTTTGTACGGAGCATGCGCGAAAAAATCAATATGGCGACATATATTTATAGGAGTGCTTCGTGTATTTATCTGGTTTTAAAGCTGATAAAACAACATTTCAATGAACAAAAACTTTGTAATATTTAGTGGAAAACATTAAGCTATGCAATCCAAAGGTTGTAAATTAAAAATAAGTACTTTTGCTTTATTTTATTGCTTTTTATGCTTTCAAAATAGGCAAGCTCATTTTTTTTGAAAGAATCTAAACTAATATTTTATCCATCATTTGTTTAATCTGAACAGAAATTGATAGAACAGTTGGCTACATAAGTTATAAAGGGAATTGGTAGCTGATCTGAAAGATTTCAGTATTCCTGGTACACATTTTAGCAAAGAATGACTGTAATTTTAAAAATTAAATATGCATATCAAAAACAATAGTTTTTATTAGAACAACACATAATAAGTTGTTATTTTCTATTTTTACAAAAACAAGTTTGGAAACAGAATCTAGTCGTCCAGTTTGATGTCATATTCCATTTATTTGGATATTTGAATAAAGGAATGTGAAATAATAATTGAAACTTGTCCAAAATTTGATACCAACACTCAAGTGAACAGATACTATCACCTAAAAATAAAAGAAAACACAACTTAAATTTGTCATATAATGCTATGAAAAAGTCTTAGATACTACAGGCATATAGTGAGCACAATGCTTCAACAAACTCACTAAAATAAGTTAAGTTATGCTATGATAAGAGGATGGCAATATATGACAGCATCAAATGTTACCATCTTCAGTGTCCAAAAAAAGTGCCGCGCGCATTTTTCCCAGCATACCCACTAACTTTTCCAGGAAGGTTGACTAATAAGGATAGTTTTAAGCCATATTTCGGAGAGAGGCAATGGTAAAAAGTTTAAGATATTTTTATTTATATGCCATATCACCACAGAATTTCACAAAGCAAGCATGCCTATATTCAGGATTGCCGTTAGACTCTTAAAACTGAACAAATCAATGCGGCATTTCTTATCTCATAACAACCAATACTTGAACATTTTCAAAATCATTTTTGCAGCAATTTTTACTTTATAACAAACTAGTACAGGAGCAATTTCATAAGCATGTGACAACATGACATTTTCACTTCACAAGTGGATTTGTCAATTACAACATCTAGCACATTTTTCCCATGAATACCTCAGGTTTTAATAAAACAAAGTATCATTTAACTTTCATAAAATATATTTTCTAACTGAAGGCAACGGCCAGTTTTTACGAAATTGCAAAAGGAATA
>CACRXK020013537.1:0-13946 GCA_902702795.2 Paramuricea clavata
GTGAAGCGTGGTCAACGTCGTGCGCACAAATGATCGGCGCTGCTTGATCCATATGTTAATGAACCATGCAGTGATCGACGAAGATGGCTCAAACGTTACCGCGAAAAAAAGCAATCACAACGAACGTCTTAAGCAATTACAACAAAGGCTAGATAGTTCAGAAGAATTGAGTAAATGGTAAATATTTCACTCTGATTTTGTTGCGTGACTTGACCTTGTGTTGTAAATTACAAACTATAATATTTCATGTGTAAACGTGGCAATTGTCGCATTGAACTGCTTCGTAAATTATGCTAAAGAGTGTCAATGTTGTATGGAAATTGAGGAGTGCGTCGATTCTCTACACAATGACATTGTGATGCAAGAAGCTGAAGTCGCGCCATCATGTATAATTCAACAGCTATGGCTAGATACGTGAGCTCTCCGTTCAGCAGCCACGAAATTACGAGCAAGAAAGAAACAGGAATACCGTCAAACAAGCACAGAAGATAGGTAAATAAAGTTTTATTTATCAACATATTGAAATTAAGAAACACTTTACCGTACCCGAGTTTACTATCAGTGAATACACGCATGCGGTATGGTAACTGAGAGTTTATATGCGAAACATACTGTACAATTATTGAATTATTATATATTTAGCAAGTAAGCGACTTATTAAAAATACTTATTTATTAATTTATATAGATTCTGAAGGAGCATAGCATATAGAAACTATGTGTGGATGGTTTATGGACAACTAGGAAATAGACATTTTTGCGCATATGAGAAAATAATGCCTGCTGTTGATGAAGACTTTGTAGGATTTGTAGAGAACAGCTCTTGATATTATATAACTATTTTTCAATAAATAAACCTATTACACTGTATAAATGTGGTAAAATTATACTGTATTGCGTATAGAAACAGCACATTTGCTATATTCATGACTTCAATATTGTTTTGCCAAAGAGACTGAAATTTGAGATTAAGATTTGTATCTGATGTTTTTCTGCACTTCGTGCGCGCGGGTTAATTTGTACAAAGTGTTGCGGCACGTTTAGGAATTTTTCTGACTTGTATTTCGTTCCAGGCACTGCCTTATACTATAGCAAATGTGGCAATGACTAAGTTATTTCATTAAGTTGCTTCAATGGATTATACTTTGTAATACATTTTATATATACCCCCGCAGTGTATCTGGTTTTATGCCACAATTTGTTACAAAATCTGCATATTGTACGGGTTTTCACTGCGGTGCAAACACGAGTGTATATATGTATAATTTACTGCGTCAAGTTTACTTATACGTACAATTCTACTTTCCCTGTCTAAACTAAAATACAAACAGTGCACATTGCTTGTAGACGTAAGAAATTGGCTTTCATCAGCTAAATTTTGACCATATTCACTCATAGTCAGCTATATTGTCGCGATATTTTATATTTCTGGTGAATCCATTGGCTGTGGCTCATTTATATTTATCGCGCTTTCCAGTTTCGTGACTATGACCATATCGGTTGACTGCATCGAAGCAGCTTCTAAATACAACCTATTCAAATAACGAATTTGAAATAAAAATTGCACTAGGCCATATTCAAGTGCATGATAAACGAAATTAGAGTATAAATTATACATATACCATTCTCTTGGCTCTCGCAGACAAAGGTTTGTCGTCGACAGTATTTGTATATTTTGGAATTGCAACGAAACCAATTTCGTCGGTAGCTAATCGTGGTTTTACCAGCAAGCCACATCTTCGCAAAATATGCTGAACATTGGATCTCATATTGCTGGTTTAAGGTGCACGAAGTCAATCTGTGTCCTTTTCGCTTCGTGCATCTCGCCTCCAGTAAAAGGTATAAAATGAAGTGAAATGCCTTACTCTGTATCTGTGACATTAGAACAACCGCCTACTACACATATATTCGGCAATTTTTCAGTTTCGTGACTTTTATTTGCGCTATTGCCTCCTCTATGATAGTACATCATGCAATAGTATTTCTATATTAGTGAGCTACATAAGTTCCTACTATTACGTCACACGCATTGTTTCGTTCCAGTCCCTTTTGCGCGGTTTTCAGATTTTTCACAAAGCCAAATTCAATGTTTAACGGCAATAACTTTTACACTAAAAAAGCAATTTCAATTCCGTTTTCGAATTTCCGTATATTTTGTATCATAGATTTCGAAAATATAAACTCTCATTTTGTGACAGGGACACTTTAAAATATTCAATGTTCATACTTGAGTGCATCTATAATCAATACTGCCAACTGCCCTTCTGCATTCGATATTTCAACGTTACCAATGTCCTGGAGCCTCGGAAACATAGTATTGCAGATATTAGCAGAGTGTATATCATGCAATATAAAAGACATTGTCTAACCTTGCGTCTAATTCGCCTTTTAATCTAATTTTAATGTAGTATTATACAATTGTATTCAATAGAATCTTTGTAGTGGAGGTACACGCAAGCCTATAAAACATCAAAATATCTTCTCGACGTTTCGAGCAAAGGCCCTTCGTCAGGAGCGACGCTGAACAACCACAAGACTTATGTATTTAATAAAGTTCCTTTTATTTTTAATATCCAATACTATCATTCTCAACAAATATAAAACCAAGTATATTAAAGGCAATATAAGACATTGTCTCACCTTGCGTGTATGTAAAATCACCCTCGCAGTTTTAATAGCATTATTATATGTCCTCCTGCCTTTCGACCACAGTTTATACCGTCGGATAAACGCTAATCCCAATTTCATCCCTCATTAGTCGAGGAAATGTGCGTTCTTCTAGCCCCGACATATTCAGAGTGTACAAAAAGTCATCCGCCTTGAAGTGCATGTCTTTGTGCAAACATGCATTTGACAATTGACGAAACGGCTCCGATCTGGCTCGCTTCAATTTATCCAAATCTATCCAATGTTTCCTTCTCCCTAATGACTGCAGCCGAAAATCCCCATAATATGGAAGTGGATGTAGAGCTATTTGATTTGTAGCATCTGCTGTGTTAGAACAATCGTATTCAACATATCTAACAGGCATTTCGAAGCGCAAAGTATACTAATTTTCATTGCACACAATAGATATTTATTGTAATGCAACACGAGTCGATTCAGTTCCGTCCCCGGTGTGACATCACAAACCTGATTCGTACTCAGCCTCTTTTCTCCCGGCCATGTCTTGAAAACCCCTATTTTCTTTAATGTTCGATCTAAATTATCTCTGAAAGTATTTATCCGATCAAGGAATGATATATATCATTCGAATGGTCTAATTTTTGCTGATTTTTGGTGAAAAAATGGTATTAATGTCATATGCACTTTAACAAAAAAAAACATTTAATTTATCTTAGGATAGTGCTCATTAGATTTTACTATTGTTCATGATATATTTAGCAGTTTGTGGTGAATTCCCCTGGGATATTTTGATTCGATAGTAAATATAAACTTTACTGTTGGCGGAGAGCAACAGGATTAAGATTTTTACGAGTCTCTATTTGTGAAACCTTCCTATTATTGGACCTTCCCATACCAGCACATCACGTACATATATGGAGACTCGGATGCAACCCTTGGTGGGACCTCTATACTCAAGGTCTTTATATAACTGAGGAGAAAGAGTTACCATTACATGGACATCAGTAAATGGTTTGACTTTCGTGTTCTTTCAATTCGTCATTTTAGTTTGCACATCATTGTTCAAGATGTAACGCGAAATTTGCCGGATATTTTTGTGGTCAATGTAAGCACCTGACAGGCACTGATGATAATCCTTACCATTGTGAAAAGTGCGGTATTTGCAGGTGAGATAGATGATACAACTGTTGATACAACTATTGAATACCCCGCATGCTGAATGACAACATATCACAATTCCATCATTTTAAAAAAATGAAGTACTGGTTCGCTTTGATTTCTCTAACTGGCGTGTGTTCAAAATTTTTATTCTAGGATTCACGGAGATCGTTCATTTCATTGCGATGTATGTGGTGTGTGTTTGGACATCCAACTTCGTGGAAATCACAAATGTCGCGCTGGCTCTGCACATGATGAATGTTGCATTTGTTTAGAGGTAGTGTAATCGGTTTGAGCTCAAACATGATTTCCACTGCCAAGTTATGTAAGTTCAAGTTTGGGCACAATGACAAACGCTAGAGTTGAAATTCGTTTGTAAAATTTTCATTTTTCTTCGCCGCTTCGTATTCACTTTCTAAATCGATATCAGTAATTTTACAGTATTGACCTAATTTATAATGTCAAACCGAACTCATGATTAATCATTTTCAAGTCAGTGAGTTTGACATTGTCCATGATTATTATTAAAATTATTGGTTTGACAACGACCCTGAAATAGACTCGAAATATCACCACCATATTTGTGTCTTGTTTTCTTTAATGGACTCATATAATATATCGAGTTTACAAGATGGCATTATCATTCTGAGTTTTTTCTTATTATATATTTCTTAAAATTGTCTGCTGGTTTATGATCTATTTGATCTAACTATAAGGCGTACAGGACATTTCCTCGAAATGTCGGGAAGTGATTTATTTCTTTCGACCATCATAAAATCGAAACGCGGAGCTTCATATTCTATGTCACGGTCAATGCTGCACGTCCAAAGTTATACTAAAGTTTTAGACTAACTCTTACACTTGTATTTCTATTCTAGGATGCATTCACAGGATGTCAAATCTTACCTTGTTCTCACAAGGTGCACAAGGAGTGCGTAACGCAAATGATTAGAAGTGGCATGTGAGTATTATGGATGGATTTTTAACATTGTTTGAATGTGGTTGAGAATGATATGAAGAATTGTCAAGCCCGAATTAAGTTTGTGTTATCAACCAAAGCCGAAGGCTGAGGTTGATAACACCAACTGAGCGGTTGACAAATAACTCTTCATATCTTGCGAAACCGAATTCGGTGATTGTTTTATACTTTTATTATTTATTTAAAAGATGAAAAAGACATGCATCCGCTCCTTTGAGTTCAATTCGTCAAATCAATGACCAGTTCGTTTGAATTCCCATTTGCAGAAATTATTTCCATTTTATGTCTTTGCCTTCCTGCTTTTCACGAGGTGTTGCGTTTAACGAGCTCAGTTTACTGGCAAAACAAAACACCCGACTTGGGATAATTTGGCTGTGAAATTGATTCACAGCCGCTTTATTTAAAATCTCGTCATTTAATTAGAAATATCATAAAATCATTAAAATTGATAATTTCAGTTAATAACTTGAGTCTGTTAATGTTCATTGCCAGTAAAGGTGGCAGGACTACACGCCAATTAGGCAAAAAAGGTATAATAATGATATGTACAAGAAAAGACAACAAACTAAAATACAAAGCGGCAGGCCAGCGGGAGGAGGTGGGAAGAAAATTCGTATGTCTTCACTCGATCACGAGAAAGGTTGAATTGAGAAGTGAATAACTTTGCTTTGCTTTTAGTAGCTAAAATTTGGCCTTGACTTAATGTTTCTTACGTAGGTAAAAGCACCGGAATTTCCTTCTCCGCCAAGTCCCACCTTAATCTGCCACAATCCAATCTAACTATTTCCTACTTTTATCTTATCACTATAATTCAGGCTTGACATAAAAAACCATATTTCCGTAGGAAATATTTTTATTTTCTTTTATAAGAATGTTAAGATGTTTCAAACATTTTGTGGCTGTTTTTGTTGAAATTTCTTCTATATAAATCTTCACGGTTTCCACATTTCGTATTCGTTTTTCCACAGCATGACATCATAACTTTGAATATGATTTTGTCATATTCAAGGTTATGACGCCACTCTATTGCCGTCGATAGATATGATGATTCCACAGCCAATCAGAAGCCATATGTCTTTTAAATTTATCATAATTATCATTATCGGAGTTTATTGCGTGCATATAAAACATGACATGAATATATATTCATGCAAGTGTTTCAATTCGTGAAGCATTATTTATCTTAACATTGTAGAACACGTTGTCCAATATGTCGGGAAAGTTTTGCACATAAATTAGAAAGAAGACCTCATCCTTCAAAGAAACCGCCTGGAAAGCAGTAACTATATCAGGTCATTATTATCTACGAATATTCACATGAATTGAATACGATTAATTAGATTAATTACGATTAATTAGCATTTCCATAGCGGAAATTTACATGCATATACATATATATATATACATATACATATATATATATATATATACATATATATATATATATATATATATATATATATATATATATATATATATATATATATATACACTGTTAATTTCAGGGAGTTAACTTAACTCCGGTGGAGTGATACTGTACCTCAATTAACTCCAAATTTGGAGTAAAATTAGATTCAGAATAATACCACTGGAGTTAAATTAACTCCCTGAAATTTACAGTGTATATATATAATCAAATGCGCTTACATCAAGTGCATGTTACGCTTATACGTAATTACATAATAAGGCTAGACTATTTTATCTTTACAACAATTTTGATTTTTAAAAATATAATGAATAATTATTCTAAAATAGATTACCTATAAATAAGTAAAGTCTGATCAAAATTGTATTTTAAAATATATTTTCTACTATAGTATAATTAATATAACCGCATTATTCAGTGCAGCGATTAGGTGTATTGTAATAAGGTGTATGAAAGTATTGGGTTGTGCAGTCATTGATATACACTGTAAAAACTGATTGGTCGAAATGACAAAAAAAAATTGGTCACCTGGATGCATCTAATATTATGGTTTATTTTATTGGTTAAAACAACCATTTTTAATTGGTTCTCTCAGATGCATACAGGTGACCAATTTTTTTGGATCATTTCGACCAATTTTTTTTGTCATTTCGACCAATTTAATGTCACAACCTATACACTGCATTAAAATGAAGAAAATTTGTGAGTCTTACATCACTGAACATGTATACATGGAATTTGATAAAAAATATATCAATACAATATAATAAGACAATTAAATAAACTAGAGCTATCGGTACCTTAGAACTTTGTGAGAGCAATTGCAAAGGAATACAATTACAATTGCTGTGTTGAGTGGTTATATTGCTACCTGAAAAAAAAAACAAGCAGAAACTCAACATTTCGAGTGAAGGGTCTTTGCTCAAAACATTGAGTTTCTGTTTGTTTGTTTGTTTTCAGGTAGTAATATAACCACTCAGCATAGCAATTTCACATTGGTACCACCCACACTGGTACTGGTACAGACAGTTTTAATACAATTAAAAGCCTGCCAGCATGAATTGAACCTGCAGCCCTGCAATTCTACTGCAGCCCTCTGACTTAAAGAGTCCTTTTGCCAAGATGTAACCATAACTTTCTGTATAATCATACCATGATGGTGGTGTTACTGCATTGTAGTATATTAAATAAACTGGGATGACACTATAGTATTGTATAAATGAACTCTTGGTTAGCTTGATGGATTCTTGGCGCTTGGACTCTCAGGGCTTGATGGACTCTCAGCTGTTCAGGAACTGTTCAGAATCACAGGGCAACAGGTTCCATTCCCGGCACAGTACTTATTACATAGTTAATTGTTTTTGTTTGTGGAAACACCACGTAAATTTATTACTGCAAAGCTTTCGATCCGTAAGCCCGGATCTTCGTCAGTGCATTATATTTTATCGCCATGCAAACATTCAAAGAACTTATTTTTATTACATAGTTATTGTTCAAAATTTCCATCTACAAAAATTTGGCTTTAACCCATTGAGTGGCAGCACTCTCTCCTTCATGAGTAAAATTGTCTGGCATTAGACAGAAAAAATAATAAGGTAGAGCGCATTGCCACATAAAAGGTTAACATTCTCTTCAATGTAGAATATTCACAAGTTAGTATAATATACCGGTACTGCATGTAGAGTCACTGCTCAATCAAGCATGTCATACGAGTCCATTAGTTAAAATTTAAAAGTACAAGCTTCATACCACAAGTCAGCAACTCCATTCCCTGTGTGGTTTGTTAATCCATAAACATACTCTCCAGCAAAAGAATAACATTTTCCAAATAGACTATGCAGTACTTAAAATGCCATTAATGATTATATATACTGCCACTTGTTCAGACAACTTGCCTTCTCCTGGGAAGCTTTTATTAATAACTTTTCATTCAGCATCAGGATATATAATGAATCCATATTAAATACAATCTCTATTAAGAAAAAAATACATATTGAGGTTGATATATAATGGTAGCAAATTATTGAATAATTGACAATGAATTTCCTATTTTTGGTTAGTGTACAAAGCAAGAAATACAAAATTCAAATGCTTTCACTTGACATGTTTAATGTAAGACTAGCATGCAATTGAAGTAACATCTGCATCCAATACAACTATTCTCACTGGTAAAAGACTGTTTAAAATACTGGTGCATAACAACTGTTTTTTCCAATATTCCTGATTGGAAAATATCATTTTATATAATCCAGCGAGGTAGATTTAGTGGCTGTTTATATGAGGTAATGGCACCTGTGTACCTGAGCTGGCCCAGTTTTGGTGAGATCCAGACTTTGTTATTATATTGTTTATATTTCAACTTGTGTTTTACTTTATAATATAGAACTGAGCTGATCTTTTTTAGAAGATGGGGGCTTCGTTGGCAAAGCTGTTATATGCACTTGCCGTTCACCTCTAAGGCTGCAGGTTCAAGCCTCAGTGAGAACTTTCTCAATGCGACTCAAACCCAGTCCTCATGTGAAGAGTAAAAGTCAACACTCTGTCGAAAGTCATGGGTTTCCTCCAGGTACTCTGGTTTCCTCCTACAGGGATAGTTGATAGGGTGGGTGATGTAAAAGAGCCAACAGTAATTGGCACATGCTGTTGTGGTGACACCTAGTTGGCTCAATTGACCCAAAATGTTGCTAATGCAAAACTACGATTTTCCATATAAACTATATACAATGACCCAGGATTTGGCACAGTATTAATGCTTTGTTTAGGCATAATGTAATCTTCTAAATGACATTTCCCAATCAATTTGAATATTAACCCATTAAGCTGTAGAGTTGGAGTTTCCCCATTGACGAGTAAAATCATTTGGCCAGAGGTGTAACTTAACACTTGCCTGGGGCAAGTGAATATCATGATGGGTAAGTAAACACTTTATGTTGCTGCCCGATTGGGCAAGTTGCCTTGCCACTATTCATTGTCAGATATATTTTGTTTTATAGTGCATGGACTTGGTTCAAATTTCATTTTTTGTGCACCAAAGCTATATCTGAGGCAGTATAACATAGCCATATAGCGCAGTGGGAGAACAGGTTGACATGTTGTCCCCTTAATTTATACCCCATACCTAGGTACCCCAAGTGGCCATTGTCTGATGGCAAGTGAATTTTATTCAGAGCAACTAATCTTTATGACCAACTTGCCCTTAGGGCAAGTGGTCAAAAAAGTAAAGTTACACCACTGCTGGCGGGAGACAAGTAAATAAAATAAGTAGGTCGCACTAGGGCACATTGCGGCTCAATGGGTTAACTACAGTAGAGACATTGTCAGATTTTTTGGTTAACCCATTAAGCTGCAGAGCTTCGCTACTGAGGAGTAAAAGCATCTGGTGTTAAGCAAGCAAAAAAATAAGTAGGGCGTACTGGGGCGCATTGCGGCTCAATGGATTAAAAGATCTCTGTGATTCTTTTGTAAGTTACATTTCAAAACTGTCTGCAAAAGTATGTCAATTTATTTTATTGGAAATTATACAACTCAGTCTGGGTGATTTGTTTTGGCAAGCATGTTCATCTAAAGACGCTCATAATGAGAGGATGAGAGAGTACGGACGTGTTTTTGTGCCGCTGCCAAAATAATGTCTAATTCGAGCAACTTAACTGTTGATTCTTTCACGAAACTCTGGGAATCTAAACTGCTACCTAGTATAAGAGCAGAATTTAAATTTGATTTCGCTATTCTACGTGCTGAAATGAAGAAACTGTAGTCAAAAATTGATGAAATCGAAAGCTCACAACAGTGGCTATCAAGTGAATATGAAAGCCTCAAGAAGGCTACTCAAACGACGAAGAAACAGGTTGCCGACGCTAACAAATCGATCAAAGAACTCGACGATAGATTAAGAAGCAGAGAAGATGACATATACAGTCTTCAAACGGCTTTGGACAACCTGCAACAATACTCTAGAAGGGACTGCATTGAAATAAATGGCATTCCTGCCCCAACACAAGACGACCCGAAGCGAATTGCCATCGAAGTAGGAGTACTTCTGGGGATTGAGGATATTCAAGAACACGACATTTCCACAGCACATAGACTACCACCGACCAAGAGAAGCAAAGATAGAATCATTGTGAAATTCGCCCGTCGTGACATGCGAGAAAAATTCTATAACAGCCGAGGCAAGCTTTTCGGCAAATTAGCGAAAGATATTCCTTTGATCAGCGAGACAAACACCATCGGAGACTCCAAGATCTTTATCAACGAATCATTAACTAAATACAGGAAAAGACTCTTTGGGCGAATTAACGAGTTCAAAAGAACAAACAAGTGGAAATATATCTGGACCGTCAACGGTAAGATCTGTTTACGCCAATCTGAAAACTCTACAGTGTATAACTTCTCAACAAACGAACAATTTGAGGAGTTCCTTGGCTAAACATTAATTAATTAGATCAATTTATTATCGAACTTAAACTAGATTTAAAAAGTAAAACTTGCTATGTATAATGCTCGGGAACATATTTCAAACTTTACTAGAACCGATATCGAATCTGATTTATATGATATTTTGCCAAACCCAGATAAATTTGACGAAAATGACCCTGACATTATGCTAAATAATGTCGTCTCTCAGTATTATGCTGCGCCTGACTTAAATTCTTTGTTAGACCAACAAAACAATAACAAAGCCTTCACTTTTTTTCATTGTAATATAAGAAGCTTGCCGAAAAATATGAACCTAGTAAATGAGTTATTACTCTCACTAACCAAAACACCCGATATTTTAGCCGTAACCGAAACTAGACTTAATCAACATTCTGCTGAGAATGTTGAAATATACAATTATAACTTTTATCATACTGATTCAAAAACTGCGGCCGGTGGTGCTGGAATCTACGTATCTAAATGCTATAAAGTAACCGAAAGGCCCGACTTAAAACTTAAATTAGACTTAGTTGAGTCCTGCTGGATTGAGGTGGATACTGGCATTAAACAGAGGAAATCGATTATTATTGGCTGTATCTATCGGCATCCCAAATCAAATCTTGAATTATTTACCAACAGACTAGAGGAGACACTTCGCTTTCTCAATCAAAGCAAATATGACGTCTTTATTTTGGGTGATATTAACGTAGACCTCTATAAATATGCAACACACAATCCATCCGAAAAATACTTAGACATGCTTTTCTCAAATAATATGACACCAATCATCATTAAGCCGACTCGATTAACCGATCACTCTGAAACCCTAATTGACCACATTTACACTAATGCCCCGACTTCGCAGGTATCCTCTGGGATTGCCTTATATAATATCTCAGACCACTTACCTGTCTTTTGTCTTTACAACACACCTATTAAAAAGAATCACGAAAAACAATTCTACAGAGACTACACACACTTCAACAAGGAGTTATTTTTAAATGACCTGAATTCAACTGATTGGAATTCCATTTTGGAAAATAATGATAATCTAAATACGCGTACAACTGAAGTAGTTGAAACTATTAACCAAATAGCTGACACTCACGCACCCATTAAACAACTACCGCGCAGTAAACACAAACAATTCTCCAAGCCTTGGTTAACTGTTGGCATTCTTAAATCCATCAAAACAAAGCAAAAGATGTATAATACCCATTTTTTGAGCAAAATTCCAGACAAAATCCAAAAATTTAAGACATATGCTAATAAACTAAATAAACTAAAATCTATCAGCAAAGTTAACTATTATACCGGTCAATTTGAAAAGAACAAAAGCAACTTAAAGAAAACGTGGAAACTTATAGGAACGTTAATTAAGCGGAAAACAAAAGGTCAATCATATCCTACAAAAATAATCAGAAATAGTATGACTTATAGCAAAAAGAGTGACATAGCAAACCAATTTAATGAGCATTTTATCAATGCTGGCCCGGCGCTAGCTAACTCAATCCCCAATACTGCAAACAGAAATCCACTAGAATATATTAATACTCCCCCGGAATCTAGTTTTGCAATGTCTTACGTTATTGAAACACAAGTTTATGACCTACTCTCTTCTCTTGACCCTAATAAAGCCTCTATCCATATACCTAATCAAATGATAAAAATCGGCGCTTTTATCATTGCCCCAATTATCACAAACTTATACAATGAATCTATCTCAGAGGGCATTGTACCTGACATATTAAAAATCGCAAGAGTTACACCAATCTATAAAAGCGGAGTAACTACTGATCCCACAAACTACCGTCCTATCTCTATACTCTCTCCCTTTGCAAAAGTACTGGAAAAATTAGTCCACAAACAGTTAGAATCATTTCTTGAAAAACATTCTTTGCTCTTTAGTCACCAATTTGGCTTTCGTAAAGGTCACTCAACGGAGCAAGCAATTCTCGAAATATCTGATTACTTAAAAAACAAAATAGACGAAAAAAAAATTACTTGCGGGTTATTTCTGGACTTATCCAAAGCATTCGACACTGTCAACCATAAAATTTTACTCGACAAACTAAACAAATACGGAATTCGTGGAGGCCCGCTAGCCTGGTTTAGAGATTTCCTAAGCAACCGAAAACAGTATGTACATATAGATAACACCGATTCTGACATGCTAACCTTAACGTGCGGTTTACCTCAAGGATCAACGCTTGCTCCATTATTATTTCTGATTTATATTAATGACATGCCAAACTGTTCTACGAAACTCTCATTTAGACTTTTTGCTGACGATACTAATGTCTTCTACTCCAGTGACAATGTTCAAGATGTAACCAAAACCATGAACGAAGAATTTATTCAAATCCTTGACTATTGTTCAGCTAATAAACTAGCTATTAACTTTAAAAAAACTAATTACATGATCATTAGTTCACATAAAAAACAAATATCAAATGTCAGAATTCATGAGATTGAACAAAAAGACTACATCAAATACCTGGGCGTCTATATTGATAAACACCTTAAGTGGGGCCAGCAAATAAACCACATAAAAAGCAAAATATCTAAAAACACTGGCATCCTTAATAAATTGCGATATTATGTGAACCTACAGATGTTGAAACAACTCTACTATTCCCTAATCTATCCATATCTTAACTACGGAATAATGAGCTGGGGAAACACCTATACTACCCATCTATCCAAAATTCGCATTGCTCAAAATAAATGTGTACGAAACATTTTCTTTGCGCATAAAAGAGAAGATGCCAGTACCTACCTCAATCTATTGGGAATACTCAACGTTGACAATGTTTTTAAATTGAAAATTGCAATTTTTACATATAAAATCCTTAACAACTTAATACCGTCAGTTTTTGCAAACTCCATATCCATCGCATCTACCTGTCACTCGTATAATACAAGATTCGCGGCAAATCAAAACTTTAGCAGACCAAAAGCGCGCACAAATTACGGCAAACACACTTCGTCATCCAATATTTGGGAAACGATAGACCTACATATTAAGCAGTCGACTTCAGTTAGAATATTTAAATCTAAATATACAAGAAAACTTATCCTAAGCCAAACGTAGAATCCAGACACTGATCCAGCCACACCAAACACGTCATGTTCTTTTTTCTCAATTATGTAAACAGTCACAAAACAACAATTTTGTAAACGGTGGCCAACTCGAAAGCTTCGCAGCTACTTTGGCCACTGTACACGATACAATACCATAATTAACTCCCTTTTTTCCCCCTTCCATTATGATTTTTTGTGATGTAATTAATGTCTAACTATATCTTTTGTAAACGTGTGAAATAAATTTGAATTTGAATTT
>CACRXK020013538.1:0-12387 GCA_902702795.2 Paramuricea clavata
GTACAGTAGACTGTAGTCTGTCCATGCATCCTGTGAATAGTGTATGCACATTTGGGATTGATAAGCTAGCCTTATGATGTACCATGATTCAATTTTGCATGAAACCATATAAATAGTTAACAAGGTACAGTAATCTAATTCTATATATATGCTCTAGTTGGTTTTATGTTTTCACTTTTTGTTATAGTTCTATTGTTTCAAACCTGCAATATAGATGTTTAGCTCATGCTCACATAATTTGTTTCCGGCAACCCTGGGGGATTTTCTCACCACCCCGGGAAGGCAGATGTGTTTTGGCTCTGTATATTTTAGCAAAAACAATGAGTTTGATAGCAAAAAGCAATGAGTTTTGAATGTAAAAAAAGAGTTTGGTAGCAAAAACAAATGTGCGTTTTGAATGCAGAAAACGGCCAGTTTGGTAGGAAAAACAGTGAGTTTGGTGGCACAAAGTGTGACTTTGATGGCAAAAACATTTTTTCAATAGCAAAAAAGTGAGTTTGATAGCAAAAGCAATGGGTTTAATAGCAAAAACAAGGAGTTTGATGGCAAAAACAACGAGTTTTGAATGAAAAACAACGAGTTTTGGTAGCAGTAAGAAAAAGCAGTGAGTTTGGCACTATTTTTACTGCCAATATAACCATTTTGGTAGTGTTTCGAGTAGTGTAGCACAACAAATGTATTAAAAAAACCGTAGTGCAGATGAGCTGGCAATTTAATATTTCTATGATTAATATGAAATGCCCCGTGTTAATCAAGGAACACATAATTTTAATATAAAGAAATAATACCAAACTTACCTCAACCAGGACTACAAATCCACAATCGATCCAGATATTTAGTAAATAGATATAAAACGACGGCGACTTTCTTCTTTTGTAATTTACAAACAACAGACTAGCAGAGCTGAGCTTTGTCTCTGAACTCGTGACTCGGCCCAGTTTCTCTCTCGGTACTAGGTGGGGCAACATAGGCAAGTACTTTGGGGCTATTCTAAAACGTACAGACACCTGAAAATGCCGTATTTTAAAAATCGGAGAAAAATTCCCCAGTTTGTCTTGCATTTCAGTGGCACTATTTTTATATGCATTTAAAGTTACTAATTGGATTTTAATAGAGTTAAAATATTATACGCAAACATATCATGAAAAAAAGCCAAACCAGCTGAATAATATTTCTGATCACAAAGTAGCTTTTTTAGGTAAATTGTGGCATTTTTGCTTGGCCGCACATTATTAGTTCATGTATAAGTCTAAACTAGATCCTTTGGAACTCTCAATTCTGGAAAGAAAAACTTTTATCTTAGAAAAAGGATTATTTTATGTTACAAAAAGGAAAATTTCCTTGTTGTAACATGCAATTTTTCATGAAAATTGTAAATTTCGGGAAAACTATTTAATGAAAAATTCCGGAAAAATCATGTTAACAAATGTAACTCTCTGACGCAACTTTGTGCCAAATATAAACTGAGTTGATTAAAACCTGGCAATTTTAGAAACTTTTGCACATTTTGTTTTTTTCCAACATTTCAAATAAGCACTTGTCTAGAGTTGCAAGCTGAGTAAAAGTATAACAGGAACATTTCAAAATATTTTGCTTCCTAGCTTCAACAATTATTCGCTATGAATACTTGCGGGTATGACAGAAGAGACGAGGTTGATTGCGACTTCACTGCCGTGCTGAGTCCGGTGAAAAAAGACAAAAAATTGAGCGTTTCTCAGACCAAATTCCTTTTTGTACCATTTGCGCTGTCTTTGTTTGAAAATGTTATGGCATATTTACTCCAATGCTTTGCGACTTAAATATGTTCAGAACAGACCATATTTAGTACAATATACTTTTTCTCCGAAGAGATCTATCAAATCCTGAAACAAAGGTTACCATTCGAAAAAATGTTACCAAAATGCAGGGACATTGATCTAAGAACGAACGAACGAACGAACGAACGAACGAACGAACGAACGAACGAACGAACGAACGAACGAACGAACGAACGAACGAACGAACGAACGAATGAATGACTTTATTTATATAGTGAAAAATTCACCATTCATTGATTTTTCATTTTACACTCTGTTTTAATACAGATTAAAGTTATTACAAAATTATTATCTATCTAAAGTTACTATCACATTGGTTAGGTTATACTATTATAGACCTATTTACAATGGTTATACTTAAAATTGGCCCTAACGTACAGCCATTTCAAAACTAATTAAATTTGTTTATTATACCTATAATGGCAGGTTATTCCACAAAACTGGCGCCCAATATTCAAACGATCTTCTTTTACTGTTCGTACTTTCACTGTTCGTATACTGCACTAAAATTAAATCATGGAATAGACTTTTAAAGTGAACAATAATATAAAAGGTCTGAAGTTGAGAGTGGAGTATATATTATAGCAGGAAGTACAGCATGAATATCCTCCATATAATAGCTATTGTGTTGTCTTTTCAATAATGACGAACGATGTATTGAATCTTGCTCACGTTAGTTGAGGTTTCGAGGTGTTAGTTGCATCTTAAACCTTCTACGCGCTGGGCATGGTTGAGTTGATGGCTTTCAATGTATTTTAAAAAGTTAATTTTATTTAGGTATGGAGTACAATTTTGAAATTGTAGAAAGTTATGATTATGGTCAGTCTTCTCCATATGACCCTGGGAGCGTGATGCATTACGGACCGTATGCATTCGCTAAGGATAAAACAAAGACAACAATCGATTCACTATTTGGCGCCACCATTGGCCAAAGTCTCCAACTGAGTGATGCTGATGTTGAACTGGCTAAGTCGTTGTATGATTGTGGCACTGGAAGTAAGTTTCAGCAAAGTCATAATTTACCTGTAATTATTTGTGAGACCAATTATTTGGCGGGTTTAATTTCCTCAATACTATAAACGCTATAGATTTAAACAACCAGCTAGTATAATATCAGTCATGTTTTCGCTCGTTACTTTTTTAAATGTGAATGCAAAACCCAATCGATGCAATTCGACTGGGCTTTGCATTCATTTAAAAAACCAGAGTAGCGAGCGAAAATATAAACCCTATGTTACAAGGCAATAACATTGCATTAATTGCACATTTGTAAGCAAGATTGCATCGTATAACATCCCTAGTCTGCAACTGATGTACATCATTCTGTTTAATTAATATCATATAATATTGAATTCTGATCGTTTAATTGGTAGTTTATGGTCACGTGATATTGAATAGAAAATTCCATTTCCCAAGAATGCAATGGAATACGTTCCATTGCACTCTTGCGAGTGCAATTGTACTATACGTTTTATTCCATTGTACTCTTTGTGTTTTCGATAAATCGCATCCGTCAAAATGCTTCTCGTACGGTGATCGCAGTTTATTTTAACCCGATATTCGAAACTCAGTAAATGCCGGGATTTAATGCAAATACGACTCGTCAAAATGGCGGGAGCTTACAGTAAACCTTTTAATATTAGTCTATTTTGGTATTATACAGGGTGTATAAAAAAAAACGCAACCTCGGAATTTCCCAAGAAATCGACATTGTTTTGAAGACAAATGATTTTAGGCGCCTGGGAATTAACAAATATAAAACATTTTCCGTGTTGATATACAGTTATATCAACACGAGTGGAAATTGGGAAAACTCGAAATTGTGTGGAAACACGACGCCCGAAGAGTGTTTTCACACAATTTCGAGTTTTCCCAACTTCCACGAGTGTTGATATAACTATATATCAATACGGAAAAAATGTTTTATATTTGTTTTATAATATAGCAATGTCAAAAGCCCGAAGAATAAGAACAATTTCCGTGTTTACAAGCGGCGGAGAATTTCCCGTGTTGACATGGAGTTATATCAACACGGCTCTTAGCCAATCAGCGTTCAGAATTTACAAATGCTATATTATAATTTAAAATAGCACAACTGTCAAAATTACTGCACACGCGAGTGTGCAAAATTTATGAAAAGCAAAATTTATGCATTTATTTAATGCACAACAACACTAATATGATCTATTAGCAATTCAATTTCAATTCCCAGGCGCCTAAAATCTTTTATGCTTAAGAATTGCAAAGTGATTTCTTAGGAAATTCCGAGGTTGCGTTTTTTTTATATACACCCTATATAAAACAAATAACTCGGCTGTCGCTTCGTTGAATGGAACATTCCATCTTTCACCTCATGAAAATATTCTTACCATTGCACTCATAAACATTCATTATTTGTATAATGTAATACGATATGTAAAAACGCTTTGTGGGGAACGGCCAGTGCATGCATGGAACGGCAGGTTCGATCTCAATCCTATGCAAGATCACAAATTCACTCGGTGCAATATTCTATCAACATGTTCCATTGCATCAATTAACAGTAAAATCGTTGTAAATTTTATATATACATCAATGTTAATTATATTACCTTGACAATTAAACAACTAAATTTGCACACTAAATTAAATTTGTCTTTTCAAATATTCTACAAACGTACAATAGTCAAGAATAAAATAAGTTTGAAGAATTGGAAATTGTCCTATATTTTTGTTGCTGACTGTGCAGTATCTAGAGTCAGATGACGCCTTTCATGACGACCTGCACAAATCTTAGAGTTATAAAGCATACTACAAAGCGCTGTAATTCTCCAATGATTTTATAGGTTGCTTCGATTTGAACACTGGATGTAAACATTGGGCTAATAATGGTGGCTGTAATGAGTATCGTCAATGGATGTTGGAACATTGCCAAAAGTCTTGCTGTTCTGCAGAGGATACACACCAAAGCTGTTCATATTGGGCAAGTATTGGAGAGTGTGAAAAAAACCCTGGATGGATGTTGGAAAATTGCAAACGGTCTTGCCATATTTGCGAATGTTCAAATACAGTAAGTTACTTTTGAATAACGAATCCATGCACTATATATTAATACTATATAGACTTTAATTCATGATTGAGTCGGTTTTCTTTGATGTGCCGAAAAGATAAAGGAAAACTCAGAAAATCGTCGTTCAAAGCAGACGAAACAGACAAAACTTTGTTTGAAAACCTCCTCAACCATGAAGTATATGAGATCAGGAATTCTCCCCCTGAAAATATTCAAAATGGCGGACGTTCAGTTGGGTGAATGCCTCTCATGCAGAAGCGCACTGGTTATAGGAACATGGCGAATGCATTTTGGTGATGAATCATGGCGTGACGGCGGTCACGCTTTTTTGGCTGTTTCCATGCTTTCCCAGACTTCCGAGAAAAATTAAAAATCGCAACTGAAGAACTCGAAACAAATAAAAATGAGAGGAAATTAGAAATCTCAATCTGAATAGTTAACAGTCATGCATGGTATCAAAGACGCTTGATACGCTTATAATTATGATATATTTATTTATTTATTTTGTTCATTACAATCATTTTTGACTTTACTCATTGTATAGGGATATTGATATATTGAGCAAACGAATAAAAGAATGGACAATTTATTCCTGAGATTATAGTAGTTTCACTAGAATACTAGATATACTAGATGTACCGGGTGTAGTTAATATAACAAACAATTAAATGGTGCATTGAAATTAATGACTTGTCTTGTTTATTCCTCGTGCATACCTTCAAGTTTTTGAATTGCGGGGGGAACAACTCAAAATCTATCATACACAACATCATGCATAAAATCAATCAAGCATGAAAAATCAGCCGTGCGTTAAAATATGCGTAAATATGCGTGAGTGTACTTGCGCATTCTCATCATCTTTTGTTCTCAATTCAACCGTGCGCGGAAAAGAGAGTTATGGGAATAAAATCCGAGAAGGTGGGTGGGCGCTCGACTCTCAAGCCTTAATTTCTTGCTTTTGTCACGTTGTAGTTTTGAATGAGCCGATTGATTTACGACGCTTGCTACATTCCCATGTAGTTTTCCCACATAATTAACTGCCCATTATTATAATTTAACGGGCCCATCGGAGCCGTTCTTTTGTCCTTCCCCTCTTCCGATACGGCATGTGAATTTCTCCCCACTAATGAAAATACTTGCGCATTTTCATCAGCTTTTTTGTTCTCAATTCAACCGTACGCGGAAGAGAGAGTTATGGGAATAAATTATTTCGAAATATATTTTGCGGGCCGTTAATGCACTTCCCATTCCCTTAATTCTTACTGAACTCTTTATCCCTATATTTCCATTTATTCAGACAGTTTTTAGCCCCCTAGTATTCACCCTCCCCCCCCCAAAAAAAATAAAAAAATCCAATAGGGTACGGAGCAGACATCGGACAGTACATTGCCAGAATTCGGAATGATTATGGAGTTCCCCCGCCACCAAACGAATTAAAGGCACGTACAGTTCAGCCTTTTGAATGATGGTTTTTAAGACGCATTTCAGCCCTTTTGATTGAAAAAACTAACTAGGAAAATCAATTAAGCGTAATTCAAGATCAGTAAACTCAATGTTTTTAACAATAAAAATGTTTTAAAATGTTAAAAACATTAAGTTTGCTGATCTTGAATTATGCTTAATTGTTTTTCCTAGTTAGTTCTTTCAATTAAAAGGGCTGAAATGCGCCTTAAAATCCATCATTCATAAGGCTGAACTGTGCCTTTAAATACGACGGTAGTGCATCGTATGAGATGGATTAAATTGTCTGATGAATTAAATTCGTCCAAGACTGACGTTTTATCCGTCATGGTCAGACGGATCGGATACAACGTCTGTAAGCGCGTCTTCGTTTCATACGACGTCTCATATCGTCGTGTCGAATTAAATGCATAAATTATGTTAAAGTGCCCCTGACACAAAAATTTTAGAGCCGCTTGAACACGCAAAATGTGGGCTTTTTGTTGGCACGCGTCCGTGTTTGGAGGAAACTGGAACGAGCGGTTTTTGTTACGTCACGCAAGTGAGTCGGCGTATTCTATAGTATTCGACTTGTACTAACTCTTGGCGCATATAGTCCATATACAAATATACTAGATTTGTGATCGAAAAATATATGCCTTTTTACTATGTTGCAGCTAACTGTACCAATAAACCATGTTTAAAAGATGGAATAAGTTTACACAATATTCCATACTTCAATAACGAACGCGCGGAGCTAAAAGACGAAGAAAAGTGTCGGTTGGTTTTTTCTCTCTTTCTGGTCTCGTGGTTCTTATATCTGGGTAATATATGATCGCTAGTCATGAAATCAATTCGTCTGAATTAAATTCGCCGTTTGAAACGAAACCATTTTAATGTCGACCAATTGACGAATTTAACTGAATGAATTAACTGATTCGTCTGAATTAAATTCGACGTATGAAACAGGTCTTACCTCCACACATCCAGGTGAATTTTCGCTAAAAAGCCTTTATATTAGGAATGTGAAATAAATATACGACCAACTGTAAGGCACATTGTTAGGCCCATGACCATGTCTATTCATTATATTATAATGATATTAAAATTGCCTCACCTATAATAATTGGAAGTATGTCGATGATACATCTATGTCAGAATTTACTATGTCAATATACACCCAAGCGAACAAATTCCAATTTAATGAAAGAAAATGTAAAGACCCGTTTACACTGGCGATTTTTTGCTGCGATTTTAAGTGCGATTTTTTCTGCTGACATGATGGCGACATGTCAAATCGCCAGTGTAAGCACCTTGCGATTTAACTGCAATTCCAGTGCAACTTCACTGCGACAAGCTGCAATTAGATATAGTTCGATCGTGATCGAAATATATCACAGCTCGCTGCGATTTTTCAAAAAGATGACGTCGAAATAGCAAAATACGACTGTCAGTACCCCTCAACGGCAGGCGTTGTCACCTTCAATAAAGGCGTTTATCGTCTTTATCAAAGTCAAGCAACATCATAAACTTATAAATATTTATACAATTCTTCACTTTCACGCTGTTTTTAAAAGCAATATTGCACAGGTTAATCTACTATAAATGCAGTTAATTATCAATAACATATGTGAATAGGGAAAGGGTAGGGATAAAATGCTGAAACGGAAACTGAAAGCGGAAACTGACTAAAAATGGGGATAAAACGCTGAAATAGGGATAAAACGCTGAAATGGGCAAATTTAATCGAATTCGTTGTTTGCTAGACCATTGCGAACGCATGTAATTTGCCTATAAAACTGAATAAATATACGGAAAGAAGTTCCCGGTAAAATAACAGCAGCGACTTGTGTATTGACTATTATCCATATATGTTTGACTGCTTGAGTACATCGTCGGTAAAATTAGTCTGTAGGGCCATTTCAGTGGACCGATTTGCTCGAAATCCTAATTTTGTTGAGAAAAAAATACAGTGTTCTTTAAGATAACCACCAATTGACCATGTACAATCCTTTCGATAATTTTACTAACGGCCTTTAGGTCTGAGATAGAGCGATAATTATTTTTATAGGTCCTTTCTCCATCTTTAAATATTAAAGCTAAAACCTTTGCGGATTTCCATCTCTTTGAACTGAAAACATCCATTGGGGAAAGAATTGTTGATAATTCTTGTAAGTACGGGAGAAATCGCACCAGCTGCAATATCTTTCAGCATTCTTATACTAATTTTATCTAATCCAGCAGATTTGTTAGATTTGAGCTTGAGCGAGCAATTCGGCCTTTGAACATGGTCACTTGTCACAGTTTGAAGGTGAAATTCAGACAGATGTGTAGATAATTCTAATCAAAATGGGTAAAAGTCGGGTAAATTTCTTCCTAGCTGCCACCCCCCTAATTTTTCCCTACGCCTATACTTATTTATGTTATTACTTACTTATTTTCACTGTTATTACTTACTTATTTTTACTTATTTTACTTTATTACTTTCATATTATTAGCATGATGAAGATCCGGGCTTACGGATCGAAAGCTTTGCAGTAATAGTACGTGGTGTTTCCACAAACAAATTAGCTATTATATGTTTTATCGCCATGCAAACGTACAAAGAACTTATTACTTATTTTCGTTGAAGATGGAACGGCATAGTGGGTGCATGTTCAAGTAAAGTTTATTTAAAGACGCTAGCCTCATCAACAGGAGTTTGTTTCCATGACGGGCGTCACGTACAAACCAATTAAAAATATTTACAGATATACATAAAGTAGGTGTGTCCCAAACATGAGTTAATATTAACAAGACGCCTGCTCAGGCGTTCCCACTGGCCTCGCGGTTGGTAAAATACCATCGCAATATTCTAAATTTGAAACATGTACATGTTCTTCTCTTCTTGACGACCGTCACTTCATGATCACAAACATTCAGTCCCACAATTACAGCGTCTAAGATTTGTAACGTGTAGTTAAATGGAATTGGTCCTAATCAGCGTGAGCATGTTTTAGCTAAATTGCGCAATCCTGAGACCACGAGAACCAGGGCGCTTATACAGGTATAAAAGATATATAAAAAATATCAGAATTGTAAAATGGCCACTAAACTGAAAAATCCGCACAATGTCTGCAGACTTTATGTGAAAATGGGTGTTTTAGGGTCTTCTGATTAAAGTGCATATGACACGAATATGATTATTTTCTTGAATGAAAGAACTCTTTAAGCTGTAGTGTAACTTCTTTTTCATTTTCTTGATTTTATGGTTTGTTCCCGTGATATTTCAATTTGTTTGATATGTAAATGAGTGTGAATATGTCCGCTAATTTATGACGTCACTTTGGTTGCAAGCTCTTCGAAATGGTTCAATATCACTGCTATCATCCAAGACGATAATTTCCGGCAAACTTCACTCACTGGTAAATGTGATGAAACACTGGAGAAAAACGTGAACTGATATCTACAGTTTTTAGAGTTAATAGATTTATAGCTAGTGTAAGTTGAGCTTGCAACCAAAGTGACGTCATAAATTAGCGGACATATTCACACTCATTTACATATCAAACAAATTCAAATATCTCGGGAACAAACCACAAAAACAAGAAACTGAAAAATAAGTTACTCTATAGCTTAAAGAGTTCTTTCATTCAAGAAAATAATCATATTCATGTCATATGCACTTTAAGAGTGACCGCTTACGCACAAGAAAAGGTTTAAAAACACAATATATTTGAATTCATGGCCATGGGGCGCAAGTGGCATGTTGTAAAAGACGGACTGGACTGGGCTGGACTGGACCGGACTGGACCGGGAAAACGCGGACTGAGTCCGTGTTTTACAAATCGCGGACTGAATTTGTAAAACACGGACTGGACTGGACCGAGAAAACACGGCGGACTGAGTCCGTGTTTTACAAATCGCGAACTAAGATTTGTAAAACGCGGACTGAGTCCGTGTTTTACAAACCGCGGGCTGCAATTTGTAAAAGGCGGACTCATTTCCTGACAAACATCGAAGTGACTCAGTCGTAAAGGTTTTGGCGGGAATTGCACTCAGTCGTGAGACTTTTGGCGGGAATTGCGGATAATAGATCGGTCAAGGAATAATCATATCCTGCCGGACCTAAGGTTGGTAGAAATTACTATTATTTATTTATTGTTTTGAATAAACAGCGTTCAATCTTAGGAACACGCTCAGTCATGTGGCACTTTGTGCCACTATTGTCGAGGAAACTCATGCTCCAAATGTGGCCGTTTCATGTAAATAGTTGTATGCCTGTATAGGTATAGCTCTTATTATAGCAGATATACCATTTAGTGTTAATCATAATTAGACGAAAATAGAGTTAATTCGTTTATTTTGTGTTCGTGGGGAAGAGGGCGTATTAAATAAAGGTGTCTACAAATTTGCGAGAAATATGAAATGAATACTGTAATCGAATTTACCTTTCAAATATTTGTTTTATTAAACGGGGAAACTCTCGCACGCCATCAAAACATCAAAGGTAGTGCTGTGCATATAAATTACAATAAATTTAAATTTCTCAACTTTTATTGTTGTCGTACGAGGAAGTTTCTAAAAATCGTTATTCGATTATAGTGTTCAATTCGCATATTTCTCGCAAATTTATATATACACTCGTTTTCAAAATTACGCGACCTCCCTGAAAAATACTCTTATTTCAAATGGGGAAAGTACAAAACATAGACCCCCGGTGCATGGACCCCTTGTCTGGACTGGGTCCATGGACCCCTCTATGGACCGGGTCCTTGGACCCCCTCTATGGAGTGGGTCCATGGACCCCCTCCATGTGCCGCAATTTTCCAAATTTCAATATTACTGTTAAACATGATTCGAGTTTTCAATTTTTAAAAATATTTTAGTGGTTTTAATGCATACTTTTGTTCTTAGCAGTAAACCTCATCTACACTCCACTGTTTTCTTCATACTAAAGCGAGGCTTGCTAAGACATATTATGACAAATCAATGCACCATGTGAATAATAATAGTGTTATACTGACTTGCAAAGCCGGTCAATGATCACAGCCTATGAAATTAAAGAAACCACTGCCAGCAAAGTGTTGAAATAATAAACCACTTTCATTGATTGTGCATCTTAATTAGCCTTCTTGCTTCAATATACAAAAAAGTGTTTCAATTTGTCTCTTTATGAAAGTGGTCTACTAAAGGCACTGTTCATAATCAGCAATTTGATTTGCTTCGATTAATACATTTTTGTGAGCTGTGCACTAGCCAGCTGGATGTATAAGTGTTATTTGAAACAAATTACTGCATAGAACATTTTGACCTTGCAAGTAAATTTGTTTTCTCCTTGTACAGGGTTATTTATTTTCAGGTGTATTCAAAATTCCTGTTAACATTCATTCATAGATGGGGTCATTGAGAAATCGCGCATCCGTGGACCCGGTCCATGGAGGGGGTCCATGGACCCGGTCCAGACAAGGGGTCCATGTTTTGTACTTTCCCCTTCAAATGTCAGTTTTATGCACGAAAACTGCTAAAAATAGCAAACGCAAACAAACTGTCAAAAGACATTTTAAACCGTATTTACGGTGAAAATACAAAAAGTGTCCCACTTCCGCTTCTGTAGTTTGTTGTGATTTACTGTAATTTGTTCTGTTTTTCTGTAGCGATTACCGATTTATCGGCAAATACCGCGATAAAACTTAGTTTTTTTCTTTTTTTAAATATGATAATTTGTAGCAAAGGGAAATAATACATTTTTCGTTAGTTTCATTGCATAAAAGGAACGAAATTTAAATTTTATCGCAGTATTTGCCGATAAATCGGTAATCGCTACAGAAAAACAGAACAAATTACAGTAAGTCACAACAAACTACAGAAGCGGAAGTGGGACACTTTTTGTATTTTCACTGTAATACCAAAACTGAACAAAAATGAGTTAGATAACTTAGATATACAAACTAAAGCACAATACAAACCATCACAACAGAAATATATATGTCGTGAATAACTTTTAAAGTTTGAAAACTAACAATTTATCCTGGAATTTAGCTGTCAGTTAAAACACGCACGGTAGACTATAACGGTGATGTTTATATGATTTTGTTTGTGC
>CACRXK020013540.1:0-13944 GCA_902702795.2 Paramuricea clavata
CACGTCAACAGTGTGCATTTCTACCCCACATATATAGCTTCACATGTCCGATTTAAGAATCAAGCAATGCAGTCAGAGCAAATAAATATGTCAACACGAAACGAGAAACTAAAATTATATAGAAACTTTGCTTAAATCTTAATCACCATAAAAATCCATCTTGTTTCTTGAGATTCGAAAGCTGGAAGTAAGTATAGCATGTAATATTTCAGCACCGCCTGGCCGCTTTGTAGATTTTGATTGATAGCGAAAGCTCAAAGACAAAGTCAACACTGGCACTGAGCCCAAAACAACGAGGCAATTTTGCTAGTGACCAACAAACAGCGTTTGTTTACTGTATTTTCCATAATGAGTAAGTTTTTAGATATTCTCTGGTTCTAAATATTGATTAAAAGTACAAGCTTTCGATTCCCAGTTTGCAGCTTTGACGCGTAATGACAATGAATATTCGAAATGAAGCTATATTTGCATGTATATTGTACAGGGACCAGGGTGTATAAAAAAAACGCAACCAAGGAATTTCCCAAGATATCGACATTGTTTTAAAGACAAAAGATTTTAGGCGCCTGGGAATTTAAAATAACACAACTGTCAAAATTACTGACAATAACCGTAGTATGATCTATTACCAATTCTATTTCAATTCCCAGGTGCCCAAAATCTTTTATGCTTAAGAATTGCAAGTGATTTCTTAGGAAATTCCGAGGTAGTTTTTTTATACACACTGTATATATTAATTGATGAAGACCTGGATTTCACATGCACGAAAGGCTTTCTTTTGTTTAAATTCAATGAAGCCAGCTGGGCGCTTTCTATAACAAATATTTAGTCCGGGTTAAAATCAAAATCAATTAATTTCTTGTACTGTATAAAAACGAGGCTTTGGAAATCAAGCTATTGATTGTTGGAACATGTTTAAACCTGAATACAGGGTGTCCCAAAAAAACCCAAAAGAAACTATTGAAATTTCCATGTGCAGAAGAAGACCTTGTGTTTATAGAAATTATACGGCTGTCAAATTACTACGATAGATTATGGTTAATTTCAATTTGAGAGGGTGTACTGTACATCTACTTTTTGATACGCCCTGCAGATGTTTTAAGGAGACCCTAAGGAACAATCAAAAGTTGTTGCCAAGTTTAATTTTCACCCACGTCTAATAGTTCTCGTTCCGGGCAATTAGCTTTACTGTTGACAAAGAAAATGTGAAATTTCAAACTCAGCTTCAGCAATACAGGGTGTATAAAAAAAAGCTAGTCTTTGAAATTCAAATTAGTCATATTGTATTGAATTTATAATTACTGCTAATCAATTAGCGAGCCGTAAAACAAAAGATTTTCTACTTATGGGACATGTACGGACAACTCAATGAAATAACCTGTACAGTACAAGCAGCATTAAAATGAAGTTATAATTGATCTCTTTTGTAAATAAGACATGTTTTCGTCGCGTATATCATTACCTCTACGCAGTTTAGAACAATGAGATCACTGTAATTGATGACTAATTTGAATTTCAAAGACTAGCCTTTTTTTTAATACACACTGTATAACCAATATACTTTAATTAAATTCGACTTTAATTACCTAATCCGCTTTCTAATCGCTCAGTTTCTTTTTATATTCAAAAACGCATACAATGGGAATAGGTGCAGTGGTCCAAAAGTGAGACTGACCAATCCGGACCATGCAATCAAGACGGTTCAATCGTTTTCTTCGATATTTGTTTCTTCGGTCGCTGGCCTCAACGTTGCGTGTTACTCTACTGTATACGCATTCTCTTCCAGCATAGATTTCCTTTCCATTTCGTCGGTTTGTTTGCATGTTTGTCAGCTAACTTGATCGAGCGTGCATAGGTAATTAAATCCTAATTGTCTCAGTGCAGCCTCGCCGAAAATGTTCGCCGATGATACGAATATTAGTCATACGAATATTAGTCATACGACTAATACATTGTCCGAACTTGAAAATGAAATCAATTGAGAATTCAAAAACAGAAAAACTGAAATGTTGGTTATAGAAGCGAACAAATTAAGTCTCAATATTGCCAAGAAAGAATTTATGCTCATTCCAACGAAATTATCCATATTGACCTAGATGGCAATTGGCAATGTAATTAAAACAAGTTGACAAAGCTAAGTCACTGCATAGGTCTAATATTTAACAAAAGCTTCAATTCTTGGTCCAAGCATATTGATACGAGATGTAAAAATAATTTCTTCCGCTAATTATAGGTACTCTTAAACGAATACGACCTTTTATATCAATCCAAACTGCAATCTGGATATACAATGCAATTAATTCAACCTCACTGTGATTACTGTAGCCCTGTCTGTGGGATGAATTTAATATAACATTATGTGGAATAATGCAAAAATTACAAAATAGGGTGATTACCAGAGTGATTACGAAGTCCAGTTACGTCGTCAGTTCTAGCATTCTCTTAGAGAAGCTGCACTGTTGGGATAATCTATCATTACGTACTAAAAAGCACAAGTCTATATTGATGTACAGAACAATCAATAAACAAGCGCCAGACTATTTGCAAAATTTGTTTTCATTTTGCAGCACAGACTATAACTTATAAGAAATGCTGAAATGAAGCTGAATTTATCGAAACCGGGCGTACGGACTGTTTGAAGCGTAGTTTTTGCTACGGTAAGGCATGACGGTTGTAGAATATGTTCCCTCATTCTGCACGTACAAGCTAGTTCATTAAGGCATTTCAGAAATCACTGAACTCAGATCGATTTTTGTCGTCACCATAGTGGGATTCCCACACGGCAATTACTTATATAGTATTTAGAGTTAGAATTAGTTTAGTGTAGATGTAAGATTTATTCTAAATAAATAGCACCTATACAGTATACACTGAAGATTTTACCGTGCTTAAATAAATGTTTAATGTTCAGTGTTCAAGTGCACCTAACCTCAGTTCTTTTTATCATCTCATTCTTAAGAACTTCTGAAATGATATAAAAACTTATTTTGAAGATTTTCGTTTGCTCACTTTGTTGTTTGAGATATTTCAGTTTGTTTGGTATGCAAATATCCGGAATTTTCGTCCCAAGTCTCCCAAATGCATAATGATTTAAAGTAAAAGCTTGTATATTATATCGTATTCACTATCGAGTTTAATTCATTGAAATGAAGTTTGGAGTTGTGGGAGGATTACATATACCTATATGTAAAACACCATTTAGCCTTTTATTTCATGATATCTAACTGTACCTTATACATTCTTTGATCAGTCGCTATTCACAGGTGACGTGAAATTCCGGATATTTGCATCTATATAAAACTGAAAAGCTCAGAGACAAAGTGTGCAAACGAAAATCTTTAAAATAAGTTGTTATATCATTTCAGAAATTCTTAAGAATGAGATGATAAAAATAATTGAGGTTAGGTGCACTTTCAATGTTCGTTAATCAATGTTCAATGTCCAAAGAGCCTGGGAACGAGGTTGTATTAATTAGCGCCGGAAATGTTGTCGGTAAATGCGATACTATACACCGTCGATTTGCTTTAAGGCGGTTTTCCAGTCCTCGCACAAAGCTCCTCGCAGCTCGCTGCGAGTGCTTGCATCTAATTAAAATTAACGGTTTAGCATTGTGATTGGATGAAAGTGCTCATGCATCACTCGCTGCGGGCTGCGAGGAGCTTCGTGCGAGGACCGCAAATGCGCCTTTAGCCTCGCCGGTCGCGACGGCCCTACTGATAGTGTGTAAAACCGGAAAACCCTAAAGGGTTTCACTTTCACCTACCCGTCGGTCGCTATGCATGCATCCACTGATAGATATACAGCAAGTTTTAGATCAATTAGCCTTACTCACAAGGCCAAAATCCGCGATTTTTGGGGTACTGTGCGAAAGATTCTAGACAATTCAAACAACGCGAAAAGCGACATTTAAAAGTTGTAACTCTAAATTGATACCATTACAAACAGCTATAATACTAAAAAGTTGAATTTCGTGGTGCGGAGACTCAAACGTGGGCGAGGCAGTATCCCAAAATGGCGGGAAAATCGGCCGTGAGAAAGGCTATAATTGCATATAGTATCCGTATACAGGGGCGTCATTGATCCATTAGAGGGAGGATAACATCGGTAAATTAATGAGTCGCAGTCAGGAAATTGTTATGAACAGGATAGGAAGAAGACGCCGACATATTTTCGAAAACAAATATTAATTAGTGGTCGACCCGCACAAGTTAGCACTGTCTGGAACGGCCTCTTTTTTCACTGAATTTGGTTTTAATTAATATTTACTGAAGACCGCATCAATTGATGAAATGCAGTTCAAAAATATAAGCACTAATTAGTCATTTGGCTTCGCACATTGTCGTTGAGTTCGATCGTAAGCCAAAAATGTGGTGTACAATAGGCACAGACAAACGAATAAACACGATTAACACGTACATGTACCCATGCATGAAACATCATTGGAATTTTATGAAATATTAAATTATTGTATAGTCATCAAGAACACACACAGACAAATTAGTAAACACTAACACGTACCGCAACTACCCTGCAAGCATGATACATGCACCATTGGAATTTTATGAAATGTTGAATTGTAACAATTTTGAAAATTATACAATTGCCGGGAGAGTGCATTTCCAGCTATTTCCCCACATAATTTTGATTAAGGTAACCATGTGTATATTGCCTGATGATATATTTCTGTAAAATACATGATTATCGTATAGTAAAAGGCAATCACACAAATATGCAAAAATTAGCTCGAGCATTACTCTGCACGTATATAGGCACGCTTTGAAAACTGCGACACTGTAGAAGCCCGAGCAGAGCTGTGTAGAAACACTTTATGACTAATATGTTTGACAAAACTAATATGACAAAACTAATATGTTTTACCTTTAAAAACTTAAGCCAATGGCAGTGACACGCAAAAAAGGAGAAATATACTTCAACCTTGCTTGCAATGATAGCCAACTGACCATGCAACTATTAGTATTTATTATATATTATACTATTTGTATTAATTTCCCAGACAAGCACGAATAAAGGGCATGCATATGCGTACGCTACCGGTGCCGAGAAAGAATTCGAATGTAGCACTATAGTGTAAGATAAATGTCCATGAAAAAGCATGCAATTCCATCAGATATATTTACATCCAAACTTAGAGGATCACACCCATGCAGTTCTGTATCTCGGCACAACTGGTGCTGTCACAAAAATCAGAAAAAGTTGGAAGCCGGCAGTAAAGGATTGTATGTCACTTCCACAGTTATGAAATTTTGTGAATAGCATTATTTGATCCAGAAAGATATTAAAGAAAATTTTTTTTGAAAAACACAAATAAATATTTTGCAATACAGATATTGTGTCAATTAAAAGTATAATTATATAGCAGATCTTGCAACTTTTGAAGTGGTAACAATATTGAATAAAAATTTAAAATTCTTTTCATAAGATTTTAGAAATAAGAATTAGTGAAAAGACCACTATAGTTTTTACTTCCGGTTGAAATAATTTCCCTCTGTTTTGCATATGTCAATTGTAATAATTGTACGCAAACATACTCAACACATGTCAAAACACAGAACATACGCCAGTATTCGAAAAACCCACTCACGCTCACACTCAATGAGTGGAAGTTCAATCCGAGCTTCTCTCGAGTGTCATTGTTGTTTTTTAAATAGCTGGAGGGCTAATGTCGTACTTACTATGTGACTACTCACCACTCAAGAGAAGTTCATGACATTGCTGTTTTTAAATAGCTGGAGGGCTAGTTTCGTACCTTACTATGTGACTACTCACCCTCCAGCTATTCATTAAAAATAGCATCGACACTCAAGAGAAGTTCACGACATTGGCCTCCACTCATTGTGTGTGAGTGAGGTTTTAGAATACAGACGATAGTCTTAATCTGCACATATTGTGATAAAGAACAATTGCAATTTGCATGTTGTGATGTGTGATATATAATATTCATTGTCCTGTGTCGATGTTTTATTGAGTCAATTTGTTTATCCAACAAATTTGAGCAATATGTATGAGAATACTATCTTAGCAAAAGAACAAACTTCATGCCAAAACCCTGCAGATATTCACATGTGCATATCATACAGTTAAAGAAGTAAATCATAGGAAACAACTCAAAGCATCTCAAATTAAATGAAACAACTCAAATTAAATGATTAAAAATTCCCAAATCATGGAGATAGCATACTCATTAAAAGATTCATGTGGGATTTGCAAAGGCATGCAATCATATTCAAATGATCGACAGTAATTTCTAAACAAGTAAACTACATATAGATGAAGCTAAAAGAAGTATAGCACGTTAAAACGCCACCTCGCCAAGTGCGAAGAAACATGACATTGTAGGGTCGTGGTCGTGATAAAGACCTGTGGGTGCAGGTTGCTATCAAAGCAATTAGATGATAAAATGATTGGAAAATATGCCATAATGTGTTCAGGAGGGCGTTCAATCGGGCTTCAACATTGCTCTCTTCCACTGACTCGTCGAAAGCAGCATTTATAATCCAATAATAATTGATATATTATAAACATAGAAAAGCACGTTATAAATTGCATTTGTGCTATAGCATATAGTATAAGATTCACAATAACCATGTTGTCATCCATTTCGTCTTGGTTTATCGCGTATCTATAGGTTACATGTTACTTTAAAAGTGCAATCTGTATGCAAAAAATTCAGTGCTGATATACAACTGCATTCACACAACTGTGCGCGCTATATTTTACAATACCTATAAGGCCCTAGCTGTTACACGGTGCAATTTTTCATGCAACTTTTCTCCCAATAGCTCCCAACGTTTAAAAAAAGATTTTGATAATGCATTGCAAGAAGTGTTACACGCTGCAATGATTGTCATGCAACTCGCAACGATTGGGAACAGAGGCATGCGAAGAGACTAGGTAGAGGCGCTATTTGGCGCCAAATTTTAATTAAAGTAAAGCGTGTACTGGGGAGAGCCAATAGGAACTCTCCAAGCTATAAACATTTCGAGACAAGTTGCACGAAGCGATGTTACACGCTGCAATGCTAAAAATAATTAGTGCAATCGTTGCCAAGAGTAGAACCGACTTCCACTCTGTGCAATGCATCATGCAACTTGTCTCGCAACGATTTTGACCATTGGAAGGCATGTTAAACGGTGCAATGACTCGTGCAACTTGTCTCGCAACGCCATTGGGAGACAAGTTGCATGAAAAATTGCACCGCGTAACAGGGCCTATAGAAATTAAAGACATCATGGAGACAAATAATTATCATATGGCCAACATGGCAAGAGGATCAACATCCAATAAGAATCGAATCACCAATTTTGCGTGTGTTGAGTCACGATATAATGATATTAATCAAGCTTTACGTTCGCTTATGTGCTTCCGTGCAGGTCAACTAATAATGAAAATACTAAAAAAATTATTCGCTTCAGGCTCGGTAATTATCGGGGAATATTGGCCTCGACTTCGCCTCGGCAAATATTCCCCGATAATCACCTCGCGCTTCGGCGGATATCAGGCATGGCAACATGAATACACTTTTGAATCAGTATACACACTGTTTGGGCGGATACTTATAGTGTTTGATAATTTTTTGCGTGCGTAAATAAGTCAAGATATATAGGTCGTAATAATTGTTAAATGGTACAGGAACATAAATCGTGCTATTTGAAGTTAGTTAACTTTGAACATATCTAGCATACCTAATTGTGAGAATAAAGGGATAGATTGGGAACGAAAATTAAAATTTGTTATGTACTATTTACAACATGAGCGGCCGTGTTGTATCGGATATACAAACTCGAGCCGAAGGCGAGAATAGGTCAAAATCACAGGACCTGGGTAACCATAAATCACTTTTTTGACGCAAAACCGGCAGCTTGTGCAACAAAGCAACCATATCTTTGTACAAAGTGTCGGAGCTATCAATTGCAACCTGTATACGTACGCATGTCCATGATCATGCTTTTTGCGCTTAGAGGTTGAAGTTTTGCAGTTTGAAAAACTAACGACTTTAACTGAATAAGCTGTATCATTTCCCTTATATTAGATTTACCAAGTTATATATGACCCTCTAAACACTATCTCAAATGCAATCTATAGATATTCATGGCACAGAAATATACTTTTGACGGCGTGCATGGCCAAGCAAAGCGGATATTGGTTTCTAAGCTCGTTGTCCCTCAACTAAATCAAACAATTGCACGCTACCAGTGCCGAGAAAGAATTCGAATGTAGCACTAGTGTAAGATAAAGGTCCATGGAAAAGCATGCAATTCCATCAGATATATTTACATCCAAACTTAGAGGATCACGCCCATGCAGTTTTGTATTTACCGGCAGTAAACGATTGTATGTCACTTCCACTGCAGTTATGAAATTTTGGGAATAGCATTATTTGATCCAGAAGGATATTAAAGAAATTTTTTTTTGAAACACACAAATAAATATTTTGCAATGCAGATATTGTGTCAACTAAAAGTATAAATATATAGCAGATCTTGCAACGTTTGAAGTAGTAACAGTATTGAATAAAAATTTAAAATTCTTTTCATAAGATTTTAGAAATAAAAATTAGTGAAAAGACCACTATAGTTTTTACTTTCAGTTGAAATATTTTCCCTTTGTTTTCCATATGTCATGCAGGCAATGAAATTGGTTCTTAGTAATATTGCACCTCGCACACAGTTGTTTTTGTCTAACATTCAAGAGAAATTATTGGTGATGGCGATTTATTAGGCTAATAATAATTTTTGCTGCAAGTTATGTTTGTAGTTCTTCATACGCTTGTTTGCGGGTATCAAAATAACAGGAAATGTATTGATATCAGTACGAAAGAAACCTCTTCGTCGTTTGGTTACTGAAGTATACCCGTTAGTCAAAAGAGGTTAATATAACAGGAACAATATTAATAATGGTTTCAGCCACCACTAATTTTATAAGTGCCTGCATGCTCTTGATCAATGAGAACCATTGTCTTCCTTAAAACAAAAAGCATCTAAAATGTTAGAAAAATATATATTTTATTCGTTAATTTTATAAATATTAACTCTTACTTTTATAAATACATTATATATTATACCGATTGTTTGTAAGAATGAAATTCTATCCCTACAGGTGCAGCGTGTTTTTGTCGTCGAAAAATCTACATACATGCAGCTAATTGATTTTAAAGATAAAAATTGTGAAAAGGCCACTGGAGTTTCTGCTACCGATTAAAATATTTCCCCCCTGCTTTCCATAATGTTAGACAAAAAAATTGGTTATTAATAGTGTTACAATTTAAACACCTCTAACACAGTTGATTTTGCTAGCATTCAAGAGGGTTTGTTGGTACTTGCATGATTGAAATTGTGAGATACATCTACAGTATATAACCGAAGGTGATGGTATTACAAATAATAAGCATAGCTAGATCGTAATGAATAATAATAATAAAAATAATGAAATAAAAATAAATAGGTAAAAATGTAAGCATTTATAGTAAAGTTCTGTTATTTAAATTCACTGTGTAGCTTTCCAGACGTCAGAATAAACGAGTCTCGATTTGTTCTACATTTAAATGAAACTCGGTCTTTGCAAACATGCACGTAAACACTTTTCACGCGTTTTCGACAATCTCAGCGCGCTAGTGAACTAGATAGAGGGAGAACCTTGCATGGAGAAAAGTGTCGACTCGATTTTGAGAAGGAAACAGGAATTTCTTTGCCCTTCCTAGTGTTTGAAGAGAAATTATTATTTTCACAATACTTATATGATAATTTCTTATTAATAATTTGCCGAAAACCAATTCTTGATTTGTACGAAAGTTAACAAGGATCAAACGTAGCCTACTCGATTTTTAATTAATTTTGGTTAATTTGTCAAGAATAAAATTTTCCTTGTGTTCTAAGGCCATAAACCGCTAGAATACTGCGTTAGTTAAAAATGAATTTGGCATCCATAACTTCGATTTTTGCACTGATCGAACGGTGGTATTATTTATCCCAGAACCAAAGATAAGGCGCAGCAGAAAGTCGGTTGTGAGAGTCAGAGGTTAATTGGAAAGAAAATTTTTCCGAAAAATGAAATTTAGAAAACCTAGAAAGATTTTTTACTATAGGGGACTGTGCAAGTAGCCTATTTGATTCCGTACAAACTTACAAACTGACAAACTAAGCAATTCACGGGCAAAATATATAGAGCGCCTGCGGTGCCAAACTTGGCACAGGCACCGGAATTTGCAATGTTATTTTAATCAGTCAAGTAACAGCAATGAGTTGAACGATATCATTTGGCGCTTTCCATTTAACACGCCCAGAAGGGTCAGAACGGTCAAGTTGTTGAATGAAAAATAGGGCTTCGGACCTACCTGACGCGGGAAAATTTTGATGAAATTAGGATGAGGTCCATTTTTGCTAGATATCTGAGAAACATAGACCAAATCTTTCCATTGATCATAAGAGACAAACACCCGAGTCTGACAGGTCAGGCCATTAAGTTTAAATACTATATTAATGAACAATATAATTTTTATACTGGATCTAACAACTATATGCATATAGTTGTTAGATCCAGTATAAAAATTATATTGTTCATTAATATAGTAATTATATAAATGCAAGAAATATATTTCATGGCATATATATTTTGGAAAACCCTCCACATAACATTCCGGCTTGGATGATCAGAAAACATAGAACACATTAATCGTCACCGAAAATGTGCGGTATACTAAACGGCAGCGCTAGCTGAGCTAAAATTCCGACTAAAACATGACTCAGTCGATGCTAATAAACAAGTATAGTTTACATGTTTATCGTAAAAATTATAAATATCCGATTTACACGAGCTTATCTTACAATTCCCCCGACTTCCAATACAAGGCTGCGGTAAGTGTTGATTTTCAATACACTTGTCGTCGTGCTTCTTGCAAGCAGAGAGGATAGAAAATACGAATGACATGTATCGGAAGTCGAATGGACCATTTTTGAATGGACCATTTGCATTATAGACTAAATTTTGATCTAGACAAAAATTTCATCACAGCTTGAAAGACCATCACAAAATTAGTAATATTCCAAAGTTTCGTTGCGAAATGTTGTAAAATGCGGATAATATAGCCTTGCGAAATTCGCAATTTTCAGTCATTTTGTATTACAAAAGGGAAATTGATGCCCCAACACCCGATTGGGCCAATTTCCCGTGCGTAATACAAAATGACTGAAAAACGGCAAATTTCGCTATATTTAAGCTATATTATCCGCATTTTACAACATTTCGCAACGAAACTTTGGAATATTACTAATTTTGTGATGCTCTTTCAAGCTGTGATGAAATTTTTGTCCAGATCAAAATTTATAGTTTATAATGCAAATGGTCCATTGCAGGACGATAGCAAGTTGTTGAAACATCTTATAACAAGTCTGTTGAACCCAACAACCTTGTAGCAAGTTGTCAACTAGCCGTTGACAACTTGTCAACAAGCTGGGAACAAGCAGTGCGAACACATCCTGTTGACAAGTTGTTGGAACAGCATTGCTACTTGTCTGCTGCTCGGCAAAGTGTCATTTGGCAAAATAGCCGGCCACCTTTTGTACTTTTAGATAATTGCGAACTTCATGTGAAAGTGTTTGTCGCTAATGAGATGCACACGTTACTCCTTAACATTTTGAATAATGAGGACAACTACCTTGAAGTCCCAATGATTATACAGAGAATGTCTGTTTGATTTTATGTCTGATGAATTTTACTTTTGATTTTCTTTTTCATCAGTTTGTAAAGAGCGTGATGAGTTTTGATTCTTTAAAAGCATCTCGTCATCAACATACATCTATATTGATTTATACATTCCATAAAATATACCCTAACGTTTCGACTGTAGTTTCACTATCTTAATTCCAATCTCTATATACTTCTATAAATTCTATTCCTAGTTATACCGAAATGTCATCTTGTTAAATATCAAATGTTGTTAAATCAAAATTGAATATACTATCCCCACCTTCGATTAGCTTTCGCTATTTGTGGGAATAGTATTTTCTTTATTTATGTATTTTTTTTTAATAAATTGAAATTGAATTAAATTTGGAAGGTTGTCGATGAGCGATAATTAAAGTTAAGAGGATATGATGGCGATCATTAAAGTTAAGAGAGCGAGAAGAAAAGCAATTGGCGTAACGGAAACGCTAGTCTCAGTAGGAAGTATGGTTTAGGAGATTTGGAGTAGCATCTTGACTGCATGCATGTCGTGCACATGCATGCATGGCTGCCAATGTAATATTGGACGAGGATCACTATAGATATGCTAATGGTCCACCCTACAATGGTCCACGCCTTAGAGTAAGATATAAAACAGTGGTTATCTTCAAACTGTTCGCAACGAAGTTCGAGTTCGCAGTGGAGTGTTCTTGAAAAATTTTGTTAATCATCTGCACCTCTTCTTGGTATATTTTCAGGTAGGTGGAACTGAAATATTGCATATTTGACTATAAACTAAGAAACGAAACTTGAATGCAATAAAACTAATTGTAACAAACAAACAAACAAACCAACTAACTAACCAACTAACCAACTAACCAACTAACCAACTAACCAACTAACCAACTAACCAACTAACCAACTAACTAACTAACTATCTAACTAACTAACTAGCTAACTAACTTGTATAGTTGCATAATTTTCACTGCTGGACCAATCAAACTGACAGAAAAACTTTCTTGACAAGCTTGTAAACGAATTACTGAATCAGCAAATAAATTAACTATATGCCAGCGAGTAGATTTTTGCTTTCCTCATCTTATAGTAGGAAGTGCGGTAAAATCACCAGGAAATTCAAACAGAAATATTAACTAAAAGTTAATTTAACCGTAAAAGGGTTCTTTCTAGGTTTAGTGGGAATATTTCAACTGCGATGTTTTTAGTCGAGTGTATATTGTGTGGAAATTTCTTATACAATAATTGAGATGAATAAATTTTTTTTCCAACTTCGGTAAATTCTACCATTATCTGTACAGATAACTCTGAGCATAATCTGACTATCAAACCGTGCCATCAAATTGCAAGCCTTCCTAACGAAGAGAGAAGTTCGGTGGTCATTATTGAATACCGAAAAAATGTCTTCCAAAATCTTGTTGCTGTTGTACCTTGTTCAATTTTCGCATGCTGCAGGTAAGAATTTATTTTGAAATAAAGATTAAAAGAGAACCAATAAGGTCACATTGCATGGAGCGATCAATATTTATTCCCAAAACAAGGTGGGTGGGTTGTTTGTGATTGTTTTGTGAGTTGGCCAGCGCGTTCGTTGCGTGCACCCTTCATGTATATCTTCGGTATATATATATATATATATATATATATATATATATATATATATATATATATATATATATATATATATATATATATATATATAACAATTCAAGTCTTCTTGATATAATATAGAGTGCTCAATACTTTATTGTAGAGCTAAATATATTTAAGTCTTTAAATAAAGTACAAAACAAACGTTGTTACTCAGAGTTTCATGCCTGAGTTTACAGACAATCTTCGGACAACTAAAGTTCTGTTAACTAAATTTGACGGTTTGGTTTTGTTTGCTTGCGCGTGCATGATTGCGCACGTTGTTTGATTGCACGCGAATGTATTTTCCCGCCAGAAATTGTTTTTGGTGGACGCAATTCGAGAATATTTCACTTCTTTTGTTGAGCAGCGAGTTCTTTTTAAATTTCATGATGAAAAGTTTTTCGTCGCTACACAAATTGCACTGGTTACGTCCCGATCCGTATGCACTCGAATGTTTTAAAATTGTCCATTTAATTTTGTATGGGCGATCGCCCATACAAAATTAAATGGACAATTTTAAAACATTCGAGTGCATACGGATCGGGACGTAATCAGTGCAATTTGTGTAGCGACGAAAAACTTTTCATCATGAAATTTAAAAAGAACTCGCTGCTCAACAAA